>JAVYIG010006660.1:0-113893 GCA_035222895.1 Strongylocentrotus droebachiensis | reverse complement strand
AAACTGATATTAATTGAACTAATATATGCCCATGGTTCAATAAACATCAGAAATTGTTATTTTCCATGCATTCCTTTTCTTTAAAATTTACAATATATACAGTTTTTCTTTCTAGCCGATAGCAAAAATAATTTCAAATAAATAATCATGTTAAAATATGCAGTTAGTATGCTTCAATCCTAGCTAATTAATGCACTATCATTGTAGCAAACAGATGACATAAATAGATGTTAATGATTAGCAAATAAGGCCCACTGGATAGAAAAAGAAACAAATTCATAAATATAAAGAAATTCTATACTCTATAACAAAATTAAAAACAAAGAATAAATCATATGGGGAGTAGAAAATATGCTTAAGTATCAAAGAAATGTCATAGTTTAGGACGGACATATTGGCAGTAATAACAAAGGAGAGAGAGA
This sequence comes from Strongylocentrotus droebachiensis, assembly GCA_035222895.1. Lineage (NCBI taxonomy): Eukaryota > Metazoa > Echinodermata > Echinoidea > Camarodonta > Strongylocentrotidae > Strongylocentrotus > Strongylocentrotus droebachiensis. Next base: position 113,471 of record JAVYIG010006660.1, on the reverse strand, counting down.
GAGAGACGTGCAGTATATTATGAGTAGTATGCGAAAGGCCAGCAAAACATCTCCATGTACCAGATGAAACATACCCTATTTAGAAAAGGTGGAAGAGAAGAAAGAGAGAGAGAGAGAGAGAGAGAGAAAGAGAGAAAGAGAGAGAGGAGGGGGGGGGGGGGGAGGCAGATTATATAAATTGATGCAAAAATCTTGAGAGCTAGAGAAAGATAAGCAGACTGAAAGAGTGGCAGAGAGAGATGGAGAGATAGAGACGGATGGTGCAGATTGAGTAAAAACAAACAAGGTCAATTGAGAGATGGAGAAATATAAGGAATGAGGAGAAGCCTGGCAAATAGATATTAAAATATATTACAATGTGAATCTCCATTTAACCAGTACAACACATGATTCTATCATGTTTGAACAGTGTAAGCTCTGTCAGAGCAACCACTTAAACCTCAATAAGACCACAAAAAAAAAAAAAAAAAAATTTGTAAAAATCTCACAAGACTCGCATTATATGTTAGGTATGCTATGGATACTTTCATGACCAAAAGTAAGAGGATTACAGTATTTCCTCTTAAAAACAGAGTGCAGTCGTTAATCATACCAGTGCTGATTGTATGCTTGAAATGCCATCTTACTCTCTACACACACAATACCCGGGATCACTTTTTAACAAGTTATGAACTCAAGCATTAATTTGTTTAAATGAAATGAAGCAGTCACATGTTGAAATAAAATTAAACATAAAAATTGTTCCATATAATTACCTCATATCATCTGTTGAGAGCCAGAAGGATGTTAAAACGGTGTAAAATGATAGAGTTAACATCCTTCTGGCCCCAAACACAAACAGACAATATTCAGCGCAACTTTATGAAGGTAAAAACTCAATAAATAGCTTTGTATAATCTTTAAAATACAGGAACTACCAAATCCATTCAATTCTTTTAAATCAGCTGGGGAGAAGAGGGAGGAGACTTCCCAAATATTTGCAACAATGAGAACACATTTCTAGAGGCATCAAAGAGGCAGAGAAAACAGAATTCTCTCACACACACAAACCTTCAAGTTGTGGGAATGATGCAAGGGGGGGGGGGGGGGGGGGGGGCAGCCCAAATTTTCCAGAAACACAAACACGTTTCTAGAGGCAGCATTCAGGCAGAGCCACTCTCACACACATCTGTACGATTTTGGGATAAAGCAAGACGACATCACTCTTCGGTTTCCATGGGAACAACTGTCTCCATCAGATAACTGCGACTTAAAAAGAAGAAGGATCCTTTTAAGGTGACTCCTCATTAATATTCATTAAGTAAGCTAAAACACTAACATCAGTACACAGACACATTACAAACTATTACACATCTGTCAAATATGTAACATCTTGACTTGGGTCCCCCCTCCCAAACTTGAGATTAGATTAGAATCAGCAGATTATAAACTTCTGTGCTTTTGAAAGGTTGCAATCAATTGCATAATCATGGATTTGTATTTCATTCAAAATCAAGTATCATAACCACTAATTTATATGAAACACAAAGCACTTTACACAGTGGTGTAGGGTGATTTCATTCATCGAGTCAGCACTGGAATACATGACCGGGGTAATAGTATATCTGTAAAGCGCTTAGAGACATTGTATTAAGCGCTATATAAGCGGAATATTATTATTATTATTATTATTAAAGAATGACAGAGCCCAAAAAATATAATTTGGCACTTATTATTTTCCATCTTGAGCAGATCTTGACTTTCTCACTCCATTTTAAAGAAATGACCCTTATTCTGTAAGAAAATTAAATTTAACGTAATCAAATTAAAATAAAAAATAGATGTTACTCATGAAATGAAACTAAGACATGAATTTTCTTAGTTTTCATGACTTGTGCTTACTCTAATGAATAGAGAATTGGGTAAATTTGTAGTGGCTGAAGAGGCTAATTGTTGCTACATTTGAAATCTGTAGAATGTCCCAATCTAATAAAATGATTTGACGGTTTGTTTTAACCAACTGCTAAACAAGCATGTGTATGCTTGTAAGTAAGCAACCAGGGGACCAACGGCTTTATAAAGTCCTCTCCGAGGGAATTGGTAATGAGGATTAATGCCTTACCAAAGGGCATTAACGCTTTGACTTGGTTTGGAACCCGGAGCCTTCCAGTTACGAAACCACTGCTCTACCACTGAGCTATTGCATCTTAACTTCGCCAAAAATAGTTTGCTTTCATACATACTGGCCAATGTGATTGACTGCAATGATAGTGTTGGTGAAAAGAAATTGTAAATATATGTACTTTTCTTTTCCATTTTACTGGTGCTATGTCAGGCAACCGTTGTTAATACATGTATATAGACTTTCATTGATCGTGTTCAAATCTGTCACATTCTAGCACCACTTCACACTCTTAACAAATGAGGTGTTATGGTCCAGTGGATAAGTCTCCGGACTGTGAACCACAAGGTACAGGGTTTGAATCCCTGTTCCAGCACTAATGTCCTTTGGGAAGACATTAATCTACAATTGCTACACTCCACCCAGGTGAGGTAAATGGGTACCTTGCAGGAATTAATTCCTTGAAAAGCTTGAGCACTGTTACGGTAACTGTGCTAAAGCCAGGGTAATAATGGAGTGCAAGGAGTTGCAATGTGCCTGACATGAGCGCTAAACAAGACTCCACTTATTATTATTATTATTGATTACACAGAGGAAAACATGTTGCTAAACATTTCAATTGAAAATCTATTCTGCTCACTGGTGATATTCATTATTGGTGAAATGTCAGGCAAGCTTTGAGTAAGCACTAAGCAATTAACCAATCCTGGGTTGCCTCCAAGTCAAATGATTGCAATGTGAATACACACGTGAACTGGTTTAGGTCTATTCTAAAACAACAGCCCCAACTTAATCACTGTACAAGCAATGACCCAATGCCAATGATGCACCTGCGTAATAGAAAACACGTAATCAGATGGTAATATAAATAATAATCTCAAATAAAATGTATATCTTTGTTTTTTATATGTTCTTAGATTTGTAACTCTTTCTTTATTAACATATGTATATTGTAACTTTGATTCAACAAAGAATACATGATCATATTTACAATTTGAACATGGGTTAATCAATCTTCTCGATCATCATCAATTGGATACCTGATACATCAAAGCCCTGTTTTACAGTTTTGCGTGTGCTTGAAAGAAGTGAAAAACTTAGTTAAGCCATTAGATTAGTTACATGCATATTGAATTATAAATGAATGTTTTATCCACGGTTGAAAGCGTGCATACATTATTGCCTTGTGTATGACTGAACATCGAGGAAGGCTGATGAGAAGAGCCAAACCTACCATGGTGACCACCTGTATAGAAAGACCATCTATCCATAGGGACTACATTTGTTTCCTCCTGAATAGTGTTTCCCATTATCACATGTTCTAAAGAGAACCTGTATATCAAGACCACCTGCAATTAAAGAAAACGTCCTTGTCTCCTTTTGCTGGTCTTTCTATACAGATTGAGTACAATTCAATTCATTATGAAATAACACACTGAATGTCCATACACTTATTCAATTTTACTTGTTTACTTGTGTAAGTCGATAACATTTTTTCCCTTTACAGTTGTTAACTGATTTTTGTGTTTGTTTACAGCTGTATCATTACTCGGTGATGCATATCATTTTCCAAGAGAGGGAGTATAGGGAGTGTTGCACTGAACTCCGGCGAGATAATTTGTCTTTTCCTTCTCATTACAGAGTCTCTCCAGCAGCTGATACTAGCTTTCCTCCTTGACATCATCTGTTCTCTCCTCTACCTTCCCTTCATCCTCTACTCCCTTCCCCTCCTCCTTCTCATCTAGTCCATCATCCTCCACGCTCTCCTCTTTACTTTCACTTTGTGCATCCGTCGCTGACTCCTCCTCCTCCGCTTTTGGCATAGTTATGTTCTCTGCATCACCTTTAGCATGCTCACTCTCTTTGTCCGAGTTGTCCGTGCTCTTGGGGGTATCCTTAGCAGGTTCCTGTGGCGGATCCTTCTCGTCGATACACTTCACGATGAGTTGCTTGATCATCTTCGTTGCCTCGGACGCCTCCGGGATGTAGATCCTGTCGATGCCGTAGACGAGGGTCTCGCCGGCAGCGTTCACACGGCCGTAACGGAATGTGATGAACTCGGAACAGCGTTTCTTAGAGGTGATTCTGACGACGTCGGCCAGGGAGCGGCGAGCCATGATGTAAGAGAACCCTTTCCTGTTGGTGGCCTCTCTCAGGATGTATAAATGAGTTGGGGTGACCAGGATGTGTCTGGAATAGGAGGGAAATATGAAGAATGAAATTAAATGTATCTCAGAGGAAAGAATGACATCCCTTTTCCTCTAGTGGAGTGCCAGGTGTCATGTATTATGATCATGAGCACAAGAATTCATTATCATCATCACCATAAACAACATCACCATTATCATCATCATCATTGTCATCACCAACACCATCATCATCACAAACACCATCACCACTATCATCATCGTGATTACCATCACCATCGCCATCATCACCATTATCACCACTATCATCATCACCATCACCATCAAAATCTTCACCATCAAAATCTTCACCATCATAATCTTCACCATCATCATCATCATTACCATCACCATCACAATCATCACCCCAAACACCATCATCATCAACATCATCAACATCATCAACATCATCATCATCATCATCATCACCTTCATCATCACCATTATCATAACCTTCATTATCACCACCATCATCACCATGATCATCATCATGATCATCATGATGATCATCACCATCATCATATAGCAATTATGTTTTGGTTTTCCTCACCCAGGATAAGTCTGACCGCTGTCTTTGACCTCCTGGCAATCAAACGATTTGAGGATGTCCGGTTTCTTGAGCCAGGTATCTGTACTGACCAACTCTCTCCTCTCTTCATCTGAAGAACCAGCTCCACCAACACTCTCTGTATGGGGTGATAGATACAGACAGAGAGAGAGATAGTGGGAGAGAGAAAGAAAGAGAAAGAAAAAGAGAGTGAGGGTGAGAGAGAGAGAGAGAGAGAGAGAGAGAGTAAGAGCGTGGTTGAGTGCAAGCGAGACGAAAAACAAGTGTGAAACGAGAGAGAAAGAGAGAGGGAGGGAGAAACAGGGAGAGGGATAAGGAAGAAATGTGAGAAAAAAGGAAGATGCATACAGAGCCATCAAAGAAAAGGAGGATGGAAGAGAGAGAGAGAGGGATGATGTAAAATAGAAGTGAGAGAGGATTGAAGTTAATAGGTAACTTTACACTTTACCCTTTACACTCTAAAACCTCATCATTTTAAGTTCCTCAGTTAATAATGATAATGATACCCTTGAAAAAGTGTATGCAACAGAAGAGATAAAAGTCATTTATTTGGCTTGACAGTTCTTTTCAAAATCTATGGGATAATTAAATGAACGTCTTCTTACAAGGGGGTCACATCTGTGCATCACTCTAGAAAAACACTTTTCAATATTTAACAATAAATAGACTGTAATCTTTTCCATCAGCAATGATGAGTGAACCTTGCATGTACGCACGAGGCACTCTTATCAACAATCACACATGATGAGTATGAAAACAACAAGAAGGTCGTTCACCAATCTTCTTGGTTTGGGGTTGTTTAAAGGTAAAGATCAGTTCTGGTCATGCGATTGCATTGTGAAAGATACGTTGTGGAATCAATCAAAAAAGGTTGATCATCTAGCATATAAGTATTGGTGTGTACTGCAAGGTTCTGGAATCATCAAAATGATAAGAAATTTGGCCCAGTCTGGGTGAAGTACACAGAAAGATGTATATGGGAGTACGCCATATCTATCCAGTCTGGATAGATATGATAATTTACCAAATATATCAATAAGTAAGCGGTTTCCTGGCAAAATTTGTATCATCAGGTATTAGTCAAAACATATTCTTTCACATGATTGGTAATAAGAGCTTCCATTTCATCTTTTGAGAGGGGGGCGTTTCCAAAACGGGTCTATACCTTTAAGACTTATAATGATACCCAAAGAAAAAGTCATATATTTGGTTTGACGGTACTATTTTTTTAAATCTATGGGATAATTAAAAGAACAGCTCCTAACAAGAGGGTCACATCTGTGCATCACTCAAGAAAAACATTTTTATATATATAATAATAAATAGACTGTAATCTTTTCCATCAGCAATGATGAGTGAACCTTTCATGTACTCAGAAGGCACTCTTATCAACAATCACACACAATGAGTATGAAAACAACAAGAAGGTTGTACACCAATCTTCTTGGTTTGGGGCTGTTTAAAGGTATAGATCAGTTCTGGTCATGTGATTGCATTGTGAAAGAAACGTTGTGGAATCGATCAGAAAAGGTTGATCATCTAGCTTATACAAAGTAAGTATTGGTGTGTACTGCAAGGTTCTGGAATCATCAAAATGATAGAGAATTTGGCCCGGTCTTGGTAAAGTTACAAGCACTGTACACAGAAAGATGTATATGGGAGTACGGCATATCTATCCAGGCCAGATCGATATGATAATTTACCAAATATATCAATAAGTAAGCGGTTTCCTGACAAAATTTGTATCATCATGTATCAGTCAAAACATATTCTTTCACATGATTGGTAATAAGAGCTTCCATTTAATCTTTTGAGAGGGGGGGCGTTTCCAAAACGGGTCTATACCTTTAAGAATTATAATTATACCCAAAGAAAAAGTTATTTATTTTGTTTGATGATTAAATGAACTGTACCTACCAAGATTTATGAGACTCGGTTCAACAAAACTTACCATTGTCATCATCTTCGTCCCCGATGCTGAAGACTGACTGGACGTTGCCGCTACGGTACCTCTTACCAGTATCTAGACTGCTTACATGTCTACACAGATAGGAGGCAGGGAGATAGAGAGAAAGAGAGAGAGAAAGAGAGAGAGAGGGAGGGAGAGAGAGAGAGAGAGAGAGAAAGAGAGAGAGAGAGAGAGAGAGGGAGAAACGGAGAAAGTGAGATGGGAGAGATGGAGAGACACAGCAGACACATTTACAGGATCATTAAAAACTGTAATTGTAAAATTGATGTTTGTACTTGTAAGTCAAGGACATTTTCCTGCACCTTATTTATGTGTTTCACATCTTTCTTACCTCTTTCTAAGCACTTTGATACCTTTTACAAAGGTATCATGTGCTATATAAGAACTGTTTTATTATCATCATTATTATTATTATTATTATTATTATACTACTATCACTGGAATTTAAAGCGACAGGTGTGCTAAAAGTACATGCAGCTTTGTGCTATGATTACTTATTAAGCGCTAGACATATGTTATTATTACCTCGGCCATCGGATTCACTCACTCATACAGTGCACACCATTTCCACTCCCTGAGGAGTAAATCCTACCATATGCACTATGATTACTTACTTTTCATCTCCTGCAGGATCATTCTTGATGAATTCAATAACCTTGTCTTTTACCGAGGCAGACTTGCTCTTGAAGATGGTGGTCAATCGACCCATCACGGCAGCACCACGCTCCGTTAGCTTCTGAGGGGAGTCACCGATCTAAAGAGGAGGAAAGATAGAGAGCAAAGCAGAGAAAGAATAGAGAGATGGAGAGAAGGAGGAAGAGAAAGAGAGCAAGTAAAAGAGAGAGATGAAGAGAGAGATGAAGAGAGAGGTAGAGAGATGAAGAGAGAGGTAGAGAGAGAGAGAGAGAGAGATGGAGAGAGAGGTAGAGAGAGAGAGAGAGAGAGATGTAGAGAGAGAGGTAGAAAGAGAGCCAGTGAGGGCGAAAGACAGAGAGAAAGAGAGATAGAGAATGGGGAGGGTAAGTGTAAAAGAAAATACAGAGAGAAAGAGAGATAGAGAATGGGGAGGGTAAGTGTAAAAGAAAATACAGAGATAAACAAAGCACAAAATATATAAGATAAGAGATAACGAGGAAAATACAAAGCTGGTAAGATTATAGAGGATAAATAAGCTGTTAAAAGCTGTCACAAAAATGAAACCAAAAAATTATATTGGATATTAAAAAAAGATCAATATAAGAATAGTGATTTACGTAAGGGGTGATACATGTACATCAATTTTTTAATAATGTTCAAGGCCCTGATTCATAAAACTTCTCATCAATTTCAAAAGCCAAAATTATAAGACAAAAATGCTCTCAGCTAATCAAATGCAACGATTTCAGTAGCTTACAACAACTGTCATATCTTTTTACTTCCCTTCCCCATTTTTGAACGCAGAAATAAATAAATCAAACAAACAAACAAACAAACTGATAACAAGTTTTGTGAAACAGGGTCCAGGAGAGTGTACATGTACAGCGGCTATACAACGACTAAAACAGGCCTTTATATCAAGTCCTGTTCATAACCTAAGATTAACTTACCGAGCTGTTCTCCGGACTTGAACTGTCTGCCTGTGGTACAATGACAGATTGGAGGATTGCTAGTTCATCTAACCCACCTCCCACTAAAATATTTTGCAGGGATCTTGATTTAAAAATGCTTTAAAAATGCCTTTGCAAATTTCACATGTACATGACTATATGTACTTGGTGCAAATTTTCAGTTGCAACTCAAGCTAAAAGTATGACATTTTATTATTACCATAATATTCTATACACTTCACTTGACATGCATGCACATTTTCATGGTGATGAGATCATGGGGGGGGGGGGGGGGGGGGGGCTTAGCAGCCCTTCTCCCCCCAGGCTATGCAGTTTCAAAATAGCCCAGGCTATATAGGGTTAAGCTATAATATCTATCTGACTTCCAGTTCTTGACCCATTGTATTTGTATGGGAACTGGAAGTGCCTTTGCCAAAAACAGTGAAACCTGTCTATAAAGACCACCCAAGGGAGACACAAAAAGTGGTCTTTATAGACAGGTGGTCTTTGTAGACAAGTGCCTGTGGTCAGGGATGCCAGTAAGAATTGATCAGAGGGCCTGAAAATCACCTAGAATGAGCTATTTTGTACACAAAATAAGCCTAAACTATGGCCTGAATTTAGGCTGTTTCAATGACAAACCATTCTCAAGGTAAAACAATTTTCAAAAATGTGGTCTTTGTAGACAGGTGGTCACTAAAGTAGGTTTGACTGTATACCCATATAGAAAGTAGACTCACCCCACTATCATCAGAGCTGGCACTCTCAGGTTGTGTGATGATAACAGATTTCAGAATGGCCGGGTCTATCATTCCTGATGTCAATTCCTTCTCTACTAGCTTCAGTAATGCTGATTTAAAAATAAAAGTGCAGAACAAAAACAGATATTAATATGGCTAGCGGATGAGGCAGTTTAAAATAAATGAAAACAATCTATATGTGAGATGTGAGTTGGTCTGGCAGCGCGTTCATTTGGTCAGCTCTCTGTCTTCATCTATAAACTGACTCAGCAGACCGTGGTTCGAAACTGAGTCTTTCGAATGGTGACGTTAAAGGTCAGTCCCCAGATGTAAATAATCATATCTGATTGATTCACCTCTGTAAAAACCCAATTACACACATACTGTACATAGTAAAAGGTCGCTTGCTGTAATTCCCCCCTCTTTGCAAATGATGATGCTCTGTTATAAATAATTGAACATTCCTCACTTACTTTCAAGAGTTCTTAAAACTGATTAGGATTCTGAGAATATGATGTTTTGCTCAGAGCATGTTTCTTAATGTGGTAAACCGACATACTAGGGTACTCAAAACTAGTATAACTAAGCAGGTGAGAACTAAAGGGTACAAGCAATTTATTATGACCAGGGGGTGTTTCACAAAGACTAAGATCGACTTTAAGTTGGATATAACTATAGCAGGCAATTCATGCCACTGTTTGCTCTTACCATTTACTGGCATTGGTCTCTGAAGGGACGTTTAAATCGTGGTCACAAATCTACAGAATTTATATTTTTTGAAAGATCATTATTGAAAGCAAAAATCTAAAGACCATAATTGAGAGACCAATAGTGAGAGCAGCCAGTGGCATGAATGGCTTGTCATAGTAAGGTCCAACTTAAAGTTGATCTTAGCCTTTGTGAAACACTCCCCAGAAATGATATCTAATCACTCACCTGTGTAGCCTCCCGCAGCCATGCTGACTGACTGGATTTTCCTCTGCAAGAACATAACCATCGGACACACAAAGATTAATAATCTCACAGATATTGAACACTTTTCAGACTTGATTTATTTCTAGCATGGATTTGGTTTTTCCCTATAAAGGCTGGGTTATTTTGGTGCTCTCTGACTGGATTTTTTTAAATATTGTAAATCAGAAAATACAGCCAGATAAGGTGTATCCCCTCATCCATCTCATCATAGAATAATGACAAATTGAGAAACTCAACATAGGTAGGACATCTTATAATGAATAAGCCCATGAAGTTTCATATATGAATATCTAAACTGCTTTTGGAATGATCAATTATTAATCATTCACATATGAATTTATCAACAATTCATGTACAATAAAATATCAATTTTTGCCGCACACATTGTAGCAATTTTTTCACACTCTGTGATACCCTATATGGTCATAAAGGTAGAATCAGAAGTGATCGGTACTCTAAACTACAGAGTCATCTCAAAGAAAAAAAATACCATAAAAATATCAAATTGAAAACTACTCAAAAATACTTTCCAATGTTAACGAGAGGAAGTTTGTTGAGCTTATCTCACTCTTCTTATGTTACTGTATCCACCCTTCCTTATTACTCTTTCTTAAAGCGCATAGAGACATATTGTGATATGCGCTATATAAGTACGGTATATTATTATTATTATATATATTGTTGACTCGCCTGTAAGAAGTTGGCGATGATCATATGAAGGTATTGATCTTCCTCTTCCCTTCCCGTACCCATGAAACAAAGATGTTCTCCAGCGGCTTGAGAACCTGCTGTGATAGACTGCTGCTGGGCGGAGAGAAGGGCCTTCACTGTGCTGGCAAACTCTGCCGGCTGCTGCAACATCTACATGACAAATTGAAGGATACAATACAATACAATACAATTGTTGATCATGGTCAAAGAGGAGAGTTTTGAGACATTTTCGGAAGACATCCAGCGAAGGTGATAATCAAATAAAACGTGGAAGCTCATTCCAGAGTCGAGGAGTACATGCATGGAAAGCATTGTCGCCAGCTTTGGTGTATGTTCAAGGAACGTGTAGCAGGGTGCTGTCATTACAAGAGCAAAGGCCGGGACGAGCAGATTGGTAGGGTACGATGAGTGAGTTGATGTAAATAGCCACGTCATCAGATCAAAAGAAATAAAAAATTGTCTTCACAAAGGCCATTGTTAAGTCAAAGTACTTTGTGAGTTGGTCTAGCCATATGGTCAGCTCTCCGTCTTTGCCTAAACCCGACTAATGGACGCCAGTTTGAATCTGAGTCACATATTTTGCTTGGTGATCTGAAGGGTCGGTCCCCAGACATATAATATTATCTGAGCCCTGTTACATAAAGCTTACCACTGACTGTAACTTTGCCATCAATATTAACAACCACTAATCAAATCAGTTTTCCATGGAGGTTATCATTACCTGCAAAGTTATCATCAATTGTAAGATTTATGCAATGGGACCCAGATTGATAAACACCTGTAAAAACAAAATGACACACACATAAATATCTTTGTTTTATTATAATCTAACTTGCTTTATGCTATAATCAAATGAGCTAAGAGAAATGCCTTTAAAGCTGGCAAACTCTATGAGCTACTCAAAAATCAACATATGTATTAACGTAAGATGAATTGGCAGGAATACACATAACTACAACTTTTCCTTCATTTAGTCATGACCAATCAGAATAGTTCTATTCTTACCAGGTTTGCATCGAGATGGAATGCTGTGGCTAGATGACTTCTATTATATTGATCAGCAGGCCGACAGTCAACAACAAAGTAACTAATACCGTCACCCTGTAGGATAATAATAATATGAAGCACAGTTCATCATAACTAAACATGTCCCTCCCTGCGATACAACCCAGTTTTATTTGCAAAGCCTTAAAATAAGGAAATCACATATCCAAAAGGAATTAAGAACTTTGATAGAAATACCACTAGTTGGTCAAGAGGAAGAAATGGTTATATATTCAGATATACTACTGCATATAGTAGATTACAACTAGCTATGAACATTTATCTCTTGGTACCTTTGCCAAACAAGGATGGATCAAAACACATTTTTATTAAATAAAATCAAAAAATCAAGGGGCGATTATTAACATTGATCCCGGTCCTTGAGTGACTGCTTGGATGGGTTCTGATAGAGAACTAGAAGACAGACGCTCTTTCATTGTTCATTACTTAGCAACTATATTGTTTCTTCCAGTCGTTAAGCCAGTATCATTTCTCTGTAGTATTGATTATGCGGTATAAGTTTCATTTGATTCAGCGAGAATTTTCCATCATTACAATAACTTAAAGATAAAGTTGAGTTCTGGTCATGCGATTGCATTGTGAAAGAAAAGATGTGGAATGGATCAGAAAAAGTTGATCACGTAGCATGTAAGTATTGGTGTGTACTGCAAAGCTCTTGAGTCATCAAAATCATAATAAATTTGGTAAAGTAGGAGGCACTGTACACAGAAAGATGTATATGGGACTACACAAATGGTGTCGGGCCTACTTACCTTGATTTCTTTATCTTTCTATGCTCATTACTCAGCCATTATACATTTTCTACCAAAAATGTTCGGCAAATGATATTTATTTGTAATCTTGAACATTCAGTGTAAGTTTTGTTAGATTCTGTGAGAATTCATTTAAAAAAAAAACAGAACTCAACTTTATCTTTAAGTGCACCGCTGCTAAATGAGTGTGTTATGAATACTCACCGGTCCTTGTGTAACTGCTTGTAGGAGCTCTGATGGGTTGACCAGGAGACAGAGAGCGCTAGGACCTTCACCGGCTTCCTTCGGACTGGCAAAGTTAGCTCCAAATAGAGATTGGTACTCCTATAATACAACAAATGATCATGCATCCTTTTAAACAAGCATGTACTAAAATGGGGTGACATTCTTTGTTAACAGATTGTTAACTGATATACATGTAGTTCACTAAGCCCATTCTCATGAAATATCATCATGTATGAGATGCTTTATATTAAAGGGGTACAAAACTCTTGTGAAGAAGGAGAGGAGAGGAGAAGAAAAAAAACAGAAAAGAAACATAAGGAGAGAGGGAAAGAAAGAGAGAGAGGGAGAGAGAGAGAGAAATTTAATGGAAAAGTACAGACAGAGAGACACACAGATACATGAAGATGATATAAATCATATCACATGTACATGATACAGAATCGGGGGAATCCCCCTTGAAGGCATATGGAAGAAACATATCACTCACTCTTCTGAATGACTGTGGTGTTTTGGATGCGTAGTATTGAGCCAGACTGAAGAAGTCTTCCACATCATCTTCTTCAAGCTGGCTAGGGAACATGGCTAGACAATCAATCAACTCATCTCTACCCGACTCGGTCATCCCCATGATGTGCTCTCTAGAATGATAATAACAATAACAATAATAAATAACAAATAATGATAATAATGAGGTCTTCCACATCATCTTCTTCAAGCTGGCTAGGGAACATGGCTAGACAATCAATCAGCTCATCTCTACCCGACTCTGTCATCCCCATGATGTGCTCTCTGCAATAATAAATAATAAATAATGATAATAATAAGGCCTAAAAAAAAAAGGAGTTGTATTGCCCTTTGTGCCCGGCCAAAAAATCTTGAAATCTACCTCAGCTTTTTTTTTTTTTTTTTAAACCATTTTTTTAGATTTAAAATGTATTAAAGCATTCAAAACTGAGAAATATCAGCCCAAAGAGGGAGTAAAAAAAAGAAGAAAAGTTTTGTTTAGGAGCACGCTACAGGAGTCCTATCTTGCACCCCTGGGTACATGTCTGACACGGCAGGTTGTAATGACCACTCCAAAGATCAAGATTTAATTTAGGAACTTTGAATTTGTCTTGATCTTGACACGAACGAACAAACCCAGAACCCATTCCATTTTTGAAATAGACTTTCCCTCAGAGTCTGAAAATTTGTTCAATATTCCAATGATTTGTTAGTCCCAATTTTGCCATTAAATGGAGGGTAATAAACAAAATTCCAGTTAGCAAACTTAAAAACAGTACTTCGGTCTTATGCATGGCTCTACATGACCTGAATGTAATGGGGCTATGATTAATGAGGTCCGTTCAAAGCTTGAAACTTTCTTCAACACTTCATTGATTTAATCCACACTTTCACAACAACTCTGATTTGTCAGAGGTTTTCCTTACTTTGCATTGACGAGTATGACTAGTCCTAGGAAGAACTGTAGGAATGGATCTGCTTGGAGGAAGTATAGACTCCACATTGGTTGGATGATCTCAAGACCACATCTACCCGCAAACACTGTATTGAACTGGGAAACAAAAACAAACAAGAATACAATTAAAGTACATGTAGCTGTGCAAAGAAATATCACAAAATGGGCAAATCATACATGTAAGGAAACCTTATCATTTGCTTTAAAGTTGTGTAAATATTAACTAAACACTTAGATAAGCATTTTCCAAGACCCTTCTCAGAACTTCAAATCCTGGCATGACGTCACAAGTGGGTTGGGCACTAACGAGAAGCACACCATCACAGAGTATACATGCGCAAGGTTGCATAGTGAAATTGGACTAACAATCTCTCGAATTCAGGTAATTAAACTTAGATTTGTGAAAGATTTATGATGTGAAAAGGTTAAATCCCACTTGTTTTTTTATCCATGCATGAAAGTTCCTTACTTTGAAAAAATGCTGTCCTCAACAGAGCGCAAAAGTTTCTGGTTAAGAGATTAAACCTTGTCACATTAGGTGTTGGAATCAACTACGGTAAGAAACACATTGATTAGTCATATAAGTGAAATGTTTTTAAACCTAAAATGTGTAAAATAACTTACCCAATGTTTAGTGTAGGAGTCTGGGAAGATCTTTCTTGTTTCTAGGAAATTGCACAGCTCTGGTTCATGATACATGACAAGTAGACGGAAGAGATGATATGTTCTACTAAGCTCATTGGTTTCTCTGTAAACAAAACAAAGCAGAACAAACATCATGAAATGTTAGATGCTTATCCCACATTTGATCCTGTTGTTGTTGTTGTTGTTGTTGTTGTTGTTGGTAGATGTTTTATGGCATTCATTCAGTCCTGAATATATGCCATATCTTCAGTTATATAAGAAAATTCAGTTATCAATAAATAAAACTGAAAATAACAAATTGTAATAATGTAATTAATTCACCGGTATCGCAATATATTAGGAGTCTCTTCATGGTTTACTACTTTGTAGTTCTGTTTTATCATGTTTAATCTGGTCCGCCCGGTTTCGATTGCATTGAAAGCTTTGCTCCTGTGACATAATTGGGCTCCAAGCTTCATTTGTCAAAAGATATATGGTTAAGACTGGGGTTGGTTTGTGGTTTAGGTTAGGTAAAGGGGAATGGAAAAGATTTATCTTGTTTCGAGGAAATTGCAGAGTGATTTGGCATTTGCTTAGAACTAAATCATGTGCTCTGGGCTTTATTAAATCAGGAAGAGGGTTAGGGTTGGGCATGCAGTCAGGTTTTGGAATAGTCATCATTTAACAGTCGCGCCTGGAATCCTTAAAAGAAAAGTAAGCCTCAAAGTCGTTAAATTGGCAACAGGTCAAACAGATTTTTTTGTAAAATCACCCCTTTTCATTTCGGTTGGCATCTTATACAATTTTGAACAGTTTCTCTCAAATTTCTTTCAGGCTCATGTCTTATAACAACACCAGCAACAATAAAAAAAACAAATGTAGCAATCAATAAAAAGAAGAAAAGTACTGCTATTAAAAAAACAAAAGTACAGCTGATTCATTTTTTTGGAATAACCTGCCATTCTGGATAATGAACACATGAAACATCAAATGAGTAGTAGAGAGTCACGATACATGATTTTTTATTATGAAACAAGTACACAATGTTTTATTATAATATTGCAAAGAATAATAATACAAATAAATAAATAACAGTGTTGCCTATATGAAGTCAAGGTTATCAATCAAACCCTTAACAATTTTTATCCTGAATAAGTATCACATGTACATGTAACATCACATGTGTACAGTAGCTGCATGCTGCGGCTTACACTGAAGGGCAAGACCTCTCAACACATGCATGTGGTTGATGACTCACACATTAACCTCTACACTGAGAATCACACACAGACATCTCAACTGCAGTCATCCATGTATTAAAGCCACACTGTACTACTTGTAGCTACTTGCTCTCTCTATATAGAAAACAATGCCTAATCGGTGACCATTGGTCCCCCATGATCCTCTTTTCTTATGTTAATTGAGAGCTGAGTTGATGAGATCACCAACTGTCCAGTGACCTTGCAGGGAGGTCTAATCCCTCCTATAAACTAGTACAGATAAGCTTTAAGGAGAATAAGTGTAACTCTGTGTGTATTCTGCCCTGTATTGTTCTATGGGTATTTTCACTTATAGATATCACAATTGCAGTTGTCAAAAGTAAAGAGGATAGTAGCGCAATATGTGTTAGTGTATTCTGCCTTGTCTTGCACTGTGTTCTCAAGCAATATCATTTTTATAGTCCTCTACATGTATGTATACGGGTTGTTTTACAATCAGGGTACACAATAGAAAAACTCACTTTGATGGCCGTTAAAACAAAAACAATGAACAGCCAAGGAAAATCTTCCTTGGTCAACTATTTGGCACCGTTAGATCAACCTACAACAGCGAAGGAATTGTTTTTAAACAAGCAACTACTTTTCAAAATATGTAATTATATGCCATTTTTTCACATTTTAGCTGTCTCGTTTCATTTTTTGCAAAGTTTGAACATGTGCATACATGTAGACAGTACATGATTTTTAAAAGTATTTAATGAAAAGGGTGATTAGCAGACACAGGTACTAGAGAAAAGAAGCAAAGGGGAGAGAGAGAGAGAGAGAGAAATACAAGTAATTGAAAATAAAAGAAAGATGTATGAGAGGAAAGCTTGATAAATATACAGTAGAAAGAGAGGGAGAGAAAGATGGAAAGAAGGAGAGACAGAGAAAGAGAGATAAGAGATAGAGATAGATAGAGAGAGAGAGAGAGAAAGAGAGAGAGATAACAAAGGGGTAGGGGAGAAAGAGATAAAGAACAAGTAACAAACACCTTTAACAGATGAAAGAAATTACTAGTATATATATTGATTTTTCCATCAATGAGAGTGCTCGAGAAGAAGAACAAGACTGAGGAACCAAAATGGAAATGAAGAAGTAGAGGAAAGATTAAAAAAAGATGGTGGCATTGGAAAAGTGTAAATCTATTATATTAGAAAAGAAAAACATTGCAAATACTTTATTATTACCTAAATTTAAATAAGAACATAATCTTACCTTGGAACATATTTTGTCATGATGGCATAGAAGCAGTTGTATAGAAGGGCCTTGTCCATGTGCAGCGCCACCAAGGGTCCGAGAATGTCCAACCATCCGTTGCCCACTTCATACTTGAGATTCTTTGACTTACAGTAGAAGGTCAATACAGACTCAAGGTCGCTGACCAGTGACAGCTTCTCCTCCTCTGAGTTATCAAGCTTATCTGAACAAGCATAAAAGGGAGACGAGAAAAGTGGTCTTTATAGGAAGGTGCTTCATGTACCGGTTCCTTAAAGATAAAGTGGAGTTCTGGTCATGCGATTGCATTGTGAAAGAAATGCTGTGGAATCGATCAGAAAAGGTTGATCATCTAGCAGATAAGTATTGGTGTGTAATGCAAGGTTCTGGAATCATCAAAATGATTGCAAATTTGGCCCAGTCTTGGTAAAGTTACAAGCACTGTACACAGAAAGATGTATATGGGACTACACAAACATGTGGCATAAAAATCTGTCCCGATTTTTATGATGTTACATGCCATATTTAGAATATTAAGGCATTTGAAGAGCCATGCTTTTAAGAGAACATTTTTTTATCTAATGTTCTTCCACGCTTGCATATAATGCAATGATAATGCTCACAAATTATTTTGCACCTCTTCCCAGAACTCAACCTTCTCTTTAATGTCCCGGTTCCCTTAGTACAGGTTTCTATGATAAATGATTGGCAGAGGAAACAAAAAAATATGGTCTTTATAGGCGGTCCGTGTATGCAGGTGGTCGCTCAGCAGGTTTCACTGTATCAAGTCTATAAATTAATATTCAGTGGGGGAAAGAACCTCTGCTCATGCAGGGCCTTCAGGCGCGTAGCCAGGGGGGGGGGGGGGGCGGTGGGGGCAGTCGCCCCCCCCCTAAAACGCCGGCCAAAAAAAAAAAAGAGAGAGAAAGAGAAGAAAAAAGTAAGAGGACGTAGGAAGAAAAAGGGAAAAGGAGTCGAGAACGGTACAACAAATCGTCTTTTTTCTGTAATAATTTAATGAAACGTCAAAGCTTCCGCGCTTCGCGCGGAAAGGGGGAAAATGAGGAGGAGGGGGGAGGGGACTGCATGAATTCAGACAAGGATTAAGAGTCGAGAAATGTACAACCAATCGTCTTCTTCTCTAATAATTTAATGAAACGTCAAAGTTTAGCGCGAGAGGGGGGGGGGGGGGGGGGCGGAATTCAGACAAGGATTAAGAGTCGAGAAATGTACAACCAATCGTCTTCTTCTCTAATAATTTAATGAAACGTCAAAGTTTAGCGCGAGAGAGGGGGGGGGGGGGGGCGGAATTCAGACAAATTAAGAGTCGAGAACGGTACTTTGAGTCGTCTAGCTTTCTCTAATAATGTAATGAAACTTCAAAGTCTCCGCGCTTTGCGCGGATCGAGAGGAGGAAACTGAATTCAGATAAGGATCAGGAGTCGGGAAAGGTACAACGATTTGTTTCCTTTGTCTAATAATACGTCAAAGCTTCCGCGCTTTGCGCAGGAGGGGCGGACTGAATTCAGACAAGGATTATGAGTCGAGAAAGGCAACGAATCGTCTTCTTTCAAAGCTTCCGCGCTTCGCGCGGGAGGGGGGAAACTCCCCCCTCCCTGCACCCACCCCCCTAGGGAGCGCGCTCTTTAAGTGATTCGCACGCTTCGCGTGCTCACTACCGCCCCCCCTAAAATCAAATCCTGGCTACGCGCTTGAGGGCCTTCGCGTTGGATGCTCTCCCTCGAAAGATTTAAAATAGCAGATCAGTTGAAGTGTTTGTGAATTTGTTTAATTTGCATTTATAATTGATTGTTTTGTATGCTCTATCATACTTTGGTTCCTTTATTTATAATGGTTTATATTGCACATACTTTGATAGAATATTTTTGTATTCTTCACAAGTGTGCCTTGAGCATTTGATTTCAAGAGGATTTGGCGCTTTATATTATTACTTTTGTTAGTAAAGAGCTTCTCCAACAGATAAATGCTCCACAGAAAACTTCAAACATTGTATCTTGAGCATTTGATTGTTAAGTGGATTTGGCGCATTACAAATCCTATGTATTATTATCATAACTATTACCAAATCTGTAACCTAGACCGACATGTAGGTTTATAGCTAGCCCTAACCTTAATCCTATTAAGAAAAGGCCCATAATCCATGTGTAACCTCAAACATAACATAAAACTGAAATGCAACCTATTGCTATATCTCAGACAAAATAAAAGCCGTAAATAACAGACAATTGTTCAAGAGCTCACGCTTTATACTTACAGTTGTAACAAAACTGAACTGAACTAAAACAAAGACAAAAACTTTCTCTTTAATAAACTACTGCAATTGTGGCAGAGGCTTACCAATAAATTCTCTGCAGTCTTTTCTTAAGATTTCTTGTTCAGGAAGATCAAAGATTCCATCAAACGATGTCAGGGCGTTTGCTTTCCCAGCAACATTGAGACAAATCTGCAGTCAAACAAAGAAAGAATTGATTCATAAACATGTGAAATAATAATAGGAGTGGTGCAAAGATGTAGACATCCCTTTCTTCATACATGTCGTTTGTGAATGAACTACATCTCAATCATGCACAATTGCTTCTAAATCAAATCAGTTCTACCTAAAGATTTTCATCAAGCTTTTGAATCCATCTTATTTATCAATTTCAACACTTTACAGTTGATTACATTTAAAATTCAAGAAATAGTTCATATTTTGATAAAACTTCCCCTGATCAGCAATCTAAAGTCCTGTCCATTGCTTCCCCCCTCCCATTCAATCATAATCATTCCTGACACGGAAAAGCAGTAGCAAAGCATTGATTTAGTCATTGAGGGGAGACTGGGAGGGGGGAGGGGGGAGGGGGGAGGGGGGAGGGGGGGAGGGGGAGGGGGGGGGGGGAGGGGGCGGAGAGGGTTATCATTCTCTCCTTCTCATCTTACCCCCGCCCCCCCCCCCCCATTCCCCATGATCCCCCTTTTTCTTCCCTCTTTCTCTCTCTACCTCCCTCCCTATGCCTCTCCTCCTCGCCCCTCTCCCTCTTTAGGTCACCCCTCTTTCTTCCACTCCTCTCCAACTTCCCACTCTCTCTGTCTGTCTGCCCCCCCCCCCTTTCTTCTCCCTCTCTCTCCCACTCTCTCCCTCTCACACTCTCTCACTCTCTCTCCCTCTCACTCTCTCTACCTGCCATTTGATGGAAAGGGGTGGGGTGTGTGCATGTAACCCTAGCTACTCCACTAATTAAGAGGAAAGAGACGAACCTTCCAGGCCGATGCTCGGTAGATGTTTGGTATTTGTCTTCCTTTGCAGATGTTTCTCAGGGTTCCAAAATCACAGCTCTCCACCAAAGCTTCTTCCAATTCAGCATGCCTGACATATGAACAACAACAAATGTTAATAAAGACTATAAAACTGATCAATGCATTCTTAAAGAGAAAGCCGAATTCTGGGGAGAAGTGACAAATAAATTGTGAGCGTTTTTATTGTTACGAAGCAAGTGTGGAAGAACATCAGAGCAAAAATGTTCCCTGAAAAACATGGCTCTTCAAATGTCTTCATATTGTAAATGTGACCTGTAACACCACAAAATTGAGGACCACAATTTTATGCCACATGTTTGCATAGTCCCATTCATCTTTCTGTGTACAGTGCTTGTTTACTTTTTATATCAAGACTGGGCCAAATTTTGTATCATTTTGATGATTCCAGTACCTTGCAGTACACATCAATACTTCATGCTACATGATCAACTTTTTCACACTATTTCTTTCACAATGCAATCACATGAACATGTTGAACTCAACTTTAAGTAACAGACTCACTTTATGTCACTTATTTATCTTAATTCTTATTCATTATCAAATATTGCTCTTGACAGCCTAATAAAAGTTAGCCGCAGGCTTATCAGGCATATACATGTAGCTGAACTAGTAGCAACTCATTTAGAATTAGACAGAGTGTATTACAATCATTCATAGAGCTAAATTAATTGCGGAACAGATAAAAAACATGAATAAGTTTAATACATAAATTGTGAGTTAGGTCTACACTTATAAATTTGGACTTTTCCATAATTTCATTGCCATATCTGATATCTGAATAAATAAGCCCTAGATCTAGATCTAGTTTAACAAGATTATTCATACATTAAACATGAATAAAAGAAAACAGGAACTGCACTGAGTTGAGCCTGGTCTGAGGAAGAGTTCAGTTAATTAATTATTAAATGAATTGAATGTCTTTAATTAATGTTTGAGCTTCAAATACTCCCTCAAAGTCAAACTCAAACTTCAAAGGCTCAATTCAACTTCAAGTTAAAGTTCAGTGAAAAGCTTTTAAATTTAGATTGGCCAGTTTATTTAATGAGTAAATAGCAACAAAAACAAAAATGGTGACATAATAACATTTTCTACAGCATTGCGCGCATGCAAAGACAACTCAATTAAAATGCCTTGCTTGCATACAGCCTGTATCGGCATTCGGTCCCCTCCCATTTTCTATCACCATTGCATGCATTGCGTTGCATGCATTGCAATTCTCGCAAGTGAAAATCACTCGCCCGTACACAATTCCACTTCCCATTCATTCTACACGCACATTCAAACTCCGAATTCACGCTTAAAACAGGCTACATTCACAACCAAATTCAAACCAGAGTTAGGGTTACATTAAGAATTACGGTTAGATGAATGAAATATCAAAATAAATAAGCATGAGATTTTTAAAACCCTTCCTTCTGTCCTACTCTTACCAGCTTGTATCGTCGCTCTCCAAGGCTGCCATTTTACCCGATGACGTTGAGGGTCTTCACACCGGAAGTACACCGGGGGCGTTCGCACACTGTAAGACTGCGCAAAGTCGAACGAACACGGGCAAGCGGTGTATGCACGAATGACATTATTTGAAGCTTGACATAAAATGCTCATTAATTTTGGATATATTTTTTCGCATGTAATGGCATTGAATGATTCGGACTTAAATCATCACCAGCTATCGTGTACCACAACACTCTTTTCAAATCGCCCTGCTTAAACGTCGAAAACGCCGCCAATATTGCCGCTCTTTTGGGCAGAAATGTGTTTTCTCTTCCGCGAAAGGTGGTGAGGGGAGTCTTCATTTGCGTGTAAACCGTGGGGAGGTTAGGCGAACGTGCGTGCGATCATGGCGGCGGGGAGACTGGGTGAACTATGGATGAAGTTTTGGGTGCCGCCTCGCCCAGCTTTGAAGGTCGACAAGAAAACTCTGGAAAGAACATGGAAACTCATGGAGAAAGTCATGAGATTATGCCAGTCCGACAAAATGAAACTGAAGAACAGCCCTCCATTCATTCTGGATATCCTACCGGAGACCTATCATCATCTCAGACTAGTTTGGTCGAAATATGAAGGAGATGACAAATTGCCCGACCTTGTCGAAAATGAGTACTTCAAAATCTTTGTTGACAACATCAACAAAAAGGCTAAACAGACAATACAACTGTTCAAAGACAATAAGGAGAAAATGTACGACGAGAGTTCTACATGTAGAAGGCAACTTAACCGAATGTCTCTGATTTTTAGTCACAATTTAGCCGAGTTGAAGGCTCTCTTCCCAAATGGACTTTTTGCCGGTGAATCCTACCGCATCACGAAGGCAGATGCTGCTCAATTTTGGAAGAAAAATTTTGGTTCAAGGTATTCATGATTTATCATTTTATTAACTTAATTACATTCATATGCATTTGAAATATGTTATCATAAAAATATACTTAGTTTTATAAATCCATTTTGAAGAAATCTTGAATTAACTGACAACTGTTTTAACCAGTAGCAAGTGTCAAATGAAACTCGCTGTCTGAATTCAATACCATTGTTTATCTGACTATCTCTGTAGCTGTGCTGCAGGCATAGACATTGTGTACGCGCGTATAGGATTGTGCATTGTGAATCTGTGTGTGTGTATGTGTGTAGTGATATATGTGCGCAATGCAATGGCAATACATAGAACCCGGAAACGAAATACAGTAATTCAGATCAATGTAATGGGCAGTGTTACAACCCTTTTCATGTAAGGCAATGCTAATAGTAATATGGCTAAACTAAGACAAATTTAAAGGAAAGGAGACCTAATTAGTGATTGCCTTATATCAACATACTGTACATCATTTCCTTTTAATCTTAATTTTATTTATAGGTTTTTAATTTGTTTCATATTTTTTGCTCAGTCACAATGTTTATGAAGTGTCATGTCATGATATTCTATCTTGAATTATGTGGGAATTTTCTCCTCTTATTTTACTATCACTTTCCTTGTTGTATATTTAATGGGATGCTACTTTTTTCTTCCTCTTTATATGATTTTTTTCTTCTTAAAAACTGATGAAGGCTACATCCAAAGAGGACGTTCAATGCTGGATTTTTTATCGTCAAAGTTATTGTGACAGAAATGGATATTCCAGAAAATTTGTTTAAAAAATCTTAACAATGAAAACTGTCAAATTGATTCCCTGGTGGCCTGTAATTATAGTGAAGAAGAAAAAATGTTCAAATAGATTTTAATCAGCTTACATGAAGTTCATGTACTGTATGCTTCGCAATGTAAACAAAATAATGATATGGAAATTCACAGTTACAGTGTACTGTGTAGATCTACCAGTTATTTCTGTAGCGCTATGAATGAAAATAGACTTGTTAAATTCTCAGAAACAATATTATGTTTTTCCACGATATTTAATTACAGGATCGTATGCATGTAAGGATTTTGATTTTTTTTATTGTGATTTTCATTTAGTTTTTCCTTTATTTATTCATTATTTTGTTTTTTGAACATGTATGTACTGTACACCTGTACATGTACATGTACATGTACATGAAGTTGTATGTTTTATATAAAGCTTCATTATACAATGATTACAATAACAAACGTACCCAAACTCATTAGAAAGCTTGAATAGACATTAACGTACATGTAATGTTAAAGCTTATCTGTTCTAGTTTGGGTAGGAGAGATTAGACCACACATGAAGGTCCCTGACAGGTGGCTATCTCATCAACTCAGCTCTCAGTTAACATAAGAAAAAGAGGATCATGGGGGACCTGTACTTATAGCGAAGAAGAAGAAGAAGTAAAAACTAATATACAGTGTAGTAATGGACTCTATCCGCAGTGAAACTGGGGAATCCCCATAGCTTCTGTTACATGTATGAATTAGGGAGTGCAGTCTTTTTCAGATAATTATTTAGTACTAATACGTACTGTACATGTAGATGCTGTCGAAATGCTTGTATTATTGTAGACCTATGGCGTGTGCTACTAGTACATTATGGAGTCAGATAAGGGGGCTAAGGGCCCTGTCTTAAAAAGAGTTGATATCAATTGCAACTAACTTATTTGCGATTGATATCAATTGTAACTACAGTACATGTGTATGTAAGAGATAGGAGACTGCAAACTTGCGAGTGATTCAATTTCGAGGACTTGCTATTGATTTGGATCAATCATAACTCTTTAGGCGTGACATCATGCATTTCGAGGGTCTGAAAACGCTCTCACGCACGACGCGCGCGCTAGATTTAAAAAAAACGCTATACCTTAGACGTGTGTTATAACCCCGCATGAGCGCTCACGCGCCGAATCATGAAAATGTCTCGCATTGCGGATCTTTGAACTTGGCGTCTCTGCAGGTCTACATTAGGGCTTGTCACTGACTGGCGCCCAGGACATCTGGGCACCTGGGCATCAAAATCTAGGTCCAGACCCCCAAAATGTCAAGACTTTTAGTTAAGGCTCATACATAAAAGACTCTCAAGAGTTAAATCCAGACCCCTTCCAAAAATATGATTGTGGAGCCCTGTCTACATGTAAATGTACATGTACATCTACTATTGAAAAAGCTTGTGGGAGGGCTGACATTTAATAACAGAAATGATACAGTTGAAGAATACAACATGTATTAGAATGGTTTGATGTTACAAATCTCTTGGCAATAAACATACACCTGTATGTTTCTTATGATAAAAAAGGAATAGCCAACAAGAATCATTTCTTACAGTGACATACCGTACTGTAAATGTAGCGCAATGGTACATGTACATTGGGCTAAGATTCTACCCAGCGTTCATTCATGTACTGTACTGTACATGTACATGTATGTGATTTTCTTGTTGTACAGTGTGTTTGTACAGTAATCCTGGGTATTTGCTCAAGTGCAGTGATTTGTTCAAATATGAACTTGTAAAATCAGGTTATTATGTTAGCATTTCTTTCAGTAACGTAGCACATTAATTAAGGCCTACAGTCCCAGGGGTCTCAGTCAAATATAAATACTGTAAGCATGCGTGACCAAGGAAACGCATATAAAGGGGGTGTTTCTTAGATTGGACGCGGTCCGCGTGGTGCCGCGTTAAGGGGTTAAAAACATCATTTACATCTTTTTCCAAAACCTGTGGTACATACCTGTATTAAGGGTATCTTTCTAGATCCAGACTCTGAATTGAAAGCTGGTCGGGAAGTGGACAGGTTGATTTTATTGCTTCTCTATTTAATGTATTGTAGATAATTTCAACAGCGTGAATTTTACATTAGAAGCGCAATTTGATTTATTTTACATTGTCAACAACTTAAATGGTAATCCCTATTGCGCTTCAAAATGCTCATGGGATTGCAATTTTAAAATACTTGTTTAGGAGTACACTTTAAATGCACCTTTAGGGTGTATTTTGGCTTCAGAAGAAATCCTCGTTTAGGGGGTGTCTGGAAAACCTGTGGTCACGCATGCTTGCAGTACATGACTGAGACTCCTGGGCTTACAGCGACATGTATAGTACATGAAAAGTAAATTGTTAATGTGGATGTACTGCATGTGATCTACTGTACATGTGCATACATTGTACAGTGTGTTTGTAATCCTGTATTTGCTCAGTTGCGGTGATCTGTTTTGAGATGAACTTGTGAAATAGGGTTATTGTGACTGCCATGGACAATGAATGAGCAATCAACTGTGAAAAGCTCTATTGAGCGTTTCACCTGACGTCAGTACATACTGTATACAGTGTACACAGCTACTGGTCTATTTACTCTCCTTGTTAAAGAGAAGGTTGAGTTCTCGGAAGAAGTGAAAAATAACTTGTGAGCGTTAGGCCATTAAAAAAAATATACATGTTTAGCGTCCCTGCTCGCTTCCTTTTTGGGGGCCGCCTCCTATTTTTTTTTGTTTTTTGTTGTTGAAATTTTGAAATTTTTTTGTTGTTAATTTTTTTGTTGAAATTTTTTCTTTTTTAAGAAAAAAACATGAAAAACACTGCTAAAATGGATCTATTTCTGATTTTTAAAAATTTTAAACAAATGTCGGTGGCCATCTTGAAATATAGCCCGACTGTCAGGGAAAATGTACCGAGCAGCCATTTTGAAAAGAAAAAATAAGGGCCTCCTCCTTCCTATTTTTCAAAAAAGCAGGACGCTAAACATGTTTTTTTTTTTTAATTTGGCCATTTCTATTATGCAATTGTGGAAGAACATCATTTTAAAATTGTTCCCTGAAAAGCATTGCTCTTCAAATGCCTTAGTATTCTAAATGTGGCATGTAACAGCATAAAAATCGGGACAGATTGTTATGCCACATGTTCGTGTACAGTGCTTATAACTTTACTAAGACTGGGCCAAATTTCTTATAATAGTCCGGCAGCCATCTCGATATACCTTGTTTTAGGGTCTATAGTTTTTTTTTTTTTTGGATTATAGTTCCTTAGACCATCAATTTGAAGAATCCGATTGCTGACACTCTGTCAGCATTGAGCAATTTGAGATATGTGACGTCATACAAAATGGCCGCCAAAATCCCCTTTTTAACCAAAATTAATGATATAAAAAGTGTTAACAGCATTTTATTACATTAAATGGCAGTCAAATATCTTGATTTTTTTCTAGAATCATCACTAAATAAAAATTGCGATGTATGATCACAAATGATATGTAAATTTGCATAATTCGGAATGGCGCCCTCTATAGACACATTAACTTGCATAGTTAAAAATGATGGCCAAATACCAATTTCTAACATGAGATAACCATATGTCATGAGTCAGATGCACTGGATACAGTGAGTAAAAATTGTGCTGCACATTTATTTTTATTTTGTAATATAATACTCGAAGAAAACACGATTTAATTTTATGCTCTCTGTCCCATATATATGAGGTGGCATTTGGTGATAAATGCCCGTTTTCAGTGACAGCGTTAAGAAACTAGATTTGTATTCTAAGCTACTAGATTCTTTAATATGAACCTAAAAATTACGAAGTACCGATACGATACGATACAGGACTATATCCGTTCATAAGTTTGCTTCAAAATCTTGAAATTTGTTTAAAAGCCCTCTAAAGTGTTGGGAACCCTAAAATATTCCATGCGGAAGAGGGTGTCATTTAACACTTAATTCTGCAAAAATATTCAAAACAAATGTGTTCGAAGTGAGGTCGTGACTGTAAGGCGTGCTTCCATACACATATTTGCAAATGAGCTCTCTTAACATTCTCTACAAACGCTTCAGTAGTTTGAGGTAGTGAGGCAAGGTATTGGTATTGGTTTGGAGTATTTGTAGCTCCTAGTCTTCGGACCCTTGATAGCCAGACGTTGATACGAGCCTCTGACATTGAGCTGGTTGTTGACTGTCCATAACATGAAGCAAAGCATTAAGTAGGTTGAGTGATGACATTTGACCATGCTGCATCAACATTGCCAACTGAATCATAAGGGAGTCCAATCTTCTGCTTCATCACTTTCAGCATTGTACCCTATCCAATGCCAAAGTATGCCCTAAGAGTGTTGCATCCCGTCAACGCATGTCCTACCAACATCAATGGAATGATATCTCCTAAATTGTCTACAGTGGCAGGAACATCAATAACAGTTCGATCTGTGATGGGCGTCTCCATGGTCATTGGCGTTTTATTAGTCCGTCATGTTGATAATGATGCAAAGTAGTAGACGTCTGTGTCATCCACTAGGACCCTAACATACCTCTTCTCATTAGCAGCAATTCGAATCGCTTGCTGTACTATGATATTGCCTGCTTCTTCATAATTATGTTGTGGACAGACCTTTCCTTGGCATGTCATCACTGCCTGGAATCACTTCAACAGGAACCTCATCTTGACGGTAATGACCAGATTGTGCTTTTGCCTATTTCTGAACACCCAATCATCCTGCAGACTCGCGCATATATGATGTCGATCAACTGTAGTTTGTTGTCATGAAAAGATAGTGAAGTTAGCAACACTAGAGACATGTTTAAGCACATCAAGTCACTGACCAAGAAACCTACACCCAAACTTATATGTCTTGAAGGATGAAAATGGGAACATTTTAACAGAGGATGAAGATATGGGGAAAGTTGACCCCCCAAATAAAATTCAAATTGTTCTTTTCTTCATATTCGATACCAGTGATTTACAAATGTTGATGAAATGACATGATTTTCATGTTTTTTTTTCTCACTTTTTAGTAAATTATAATTTGTTAAGCGTATGTTGGAAAATGACAAATCCCTAAATTCACAATCAAGCAAAAAATATGCTTATTTAAAAGGCTACATGTCAGGGTCCGCGGAACGGCGGGGCTCAGGGGACTCGAGCCCCTCTCACTTTTTGTATAAAGTATGTTTAATAAAGAGAACTAGAAAGAAAGAAAGAAAGTAACCCAAGGTGAAATGAGGTATCAAAATATGCTCATCTGACAGTTATTAAATGCCTAAAACCCCTGAGCTTCCGGGGGCTGTGCCCCCTGGACCCCACGCCAATTTGCGTTCCTCTCTTCCTGATCGTAAATACTTTAGCCCCCCTCCCCCCACCTTCGCTTTAAAAAACGTTCCACGGGGCCTGCATGTAACATGTATAAGTGGTGGTGATACAGATTGTTTTTCTGCCCCTCTTAGTGTTTTTGCTCATTATGCCACTGACAACTCTTATAACAAGAACATCAGAAGAACTACTAAAACTCCTTAAAAAAGAGTGAAGGGTGCAAGTTAATAATTTGGACCTTACCTCAATGTGAAAAAGACCAAGATCATGATTGGTGGCAATTAACTACATGCAACAGAGCATGGTGGTTGATGGAGAAGAAGTTGATCAAGTGGACAAGTTTATATAATGTTCTTGGGTCAATGATCATTGTCAAGGAGAGTGCAAGCTTGATAAATATCAAGAGACAACTGGCCATGGCTAAAACATCGGCCTCAACACTGTCAAATATCTGGAAGTACAGGAACCTCACCTTGGCCACTAAGATCCGTGTAATGAAGGCATTGTTTTTCTAAGTAGGAACTCTATGGCTGCAAGACATGGGCATTATGAAAGGCAGACAGGGGAGCAATATCTGCCTTTGAAATGTGGTATTGGAGGAAGCTACTTGGGATATCATGAAGAGATTACATAACCAATGGACACAATTAATGTTTATAATCGGAGATCAACCGCCACTTGCTACCAGGATTGACAAGTACAAGCTACAATAGTTTGGTCACGTTAGCAGAAGATCAGGAGACAAACTTGACAAATTATCATTCAAGGTACCTTTGAAGGAACACGTAACAAAGGAAGACTCAAGCTCAGATGGAGTGACGACCTTAGGGAAATCACTAGCCACCCTCTAAATACACTCTACCGCCGGATTGCAGGAGACAGATGCCGATCGAAAGGTCTCATCAAACGGGTTACAAGGGTGAGCCATGATCTATATGACAACGACGACGACGACGAACAGTGAGACATAGTTTCTTGGAGGGCAGCAGTGACGCGGGACTCAGTTGGAAGACTTTCGACCCGTTATGACCTCTAGGTACTCTTGGATCTGTCAAACACCAAGCAAACATCATCAGGTTTTCATCCACAGTAGAGCACAACCATCAATGACTGTACAAGGTCGTTCCAGTGTCTCATGCCTGCCTGACATCTCAACTTTTGTCAAATTCTATAAGTCCGCCTTTGACATGGGAGTGCTCGTTTCCAGAATCATCAAAGAGTGCTGTTGGGACTGGTGAAAGCTCTTATGACAAAATGTCCTCGGCATTGACCTCTCTTGAACTTGCCTGCAGTCCTATTCCTCTGCAGTAAATCAACTTTTCATAGACTTTCGTACCCCAACATTTATGGACTTCTTCATGGCTGCCATGGTTTGAACTTTCTGGAAATTTTGTCATAGAATCCACCAGGTAATTTCTTTTGAAACTCATGCATCTGTCTAGTACAGATGTCAACTGCTTTATCCACATTCACTGACGTTGGAGCAATGCTGGTCTAAATAAAGCCTATCAATGGAATGATAATTTGTGCCGTAAAACCACTTCTCACCGATTTGATGAAAAATGAATTATTTCATAGCCATTTTTGTTTCTTGACATAATTATGTAGGGTAGGTGTAGGGAATTGGAGACCACCAAGCTTGAACCCATCACTGTCTGTCCGTGTTGACTCCAATATTGCTATAGCGCCATATGTGGCCTTTAACAACACTACTGCATTTATCCAATTCATTTCAAAGACTACAATGCGTTCTCTCTCCGAGAAAATTGGCAAAATTGACCAAGATAAGCATTTTTGATCGTAAAAATTTGCTCTGATATAAAAAAAAACACAATTTTCACTGAATGTTGTGGTGTATGCAGATTTAGGGGTGGCTCTTAACAATCAGTTTTAAAAGGAAGTTTATGAAGTGTGCCAACCATCACAGAAAACTTATGGCCATTGTGTGTTGTGAATTGGTGTTGCAATGCACATTATGAATGGTGTCTGATCAGAAATGTGTGTAGGCAATGGGGGACACCAGGTCCAAGATGGGGGCCTACATGTACATGTACTTCCCCCCAGTTGTCCATTTCATGTTGAAAGGCACTATCATGAAACATATTTGGTCGTTCGTGTCACCATTCTAATTTGAATGCATTTCATTTTAAGAAGTTGTTTCTATGCTGTAAGTTTGATCAATGTAAAAGTCACATTGCCAGAACATTATTCTGAAAGTATTTAAACATAATTTAAAGCACCTTTATTAGTGTAAACAAAAAACTACAGAAATATTTTGGGCCACATTGTTTTAAAATCGTTTCAAAATTACAGTAAGTTCATTGGCTGCATGTATCTCTTTCAAAAAGTGTTTGAACTAACTATAACAATCCCATTTTCATTCAAATTGTATTTAAAATGTCTTGATTTGTAACTGTCCCTTATTACCTACACATATAGGTAATGAGAGACCTTTGGCGATGACGTCATTAATCATTGTTATCTTATTAATCAGTTACATCATGACCACAATTTTGTTACCAAATAAAGAGAAAAGGTTACTGAAGAGAATACAAAACTTTCTGTATGTGTAACATTGTTCATGTTTATGTAAATTATGCACATGTGCTTAAGGGTCTCCAATTCTCGCTACCCCAAATAGCGATTCTGCCGAGATCCGGGGAAAATCCTGAAAACGCGCATTGCATTATGGGATAGCTTTTCGACATTACAGCTTCCTGTGCAGGCGCTATATTACTAGGCGCGATAGCGTATGCACCGAATATGTCGTCTGCTCGGTCTTGTTTTTTTTTCGCAAATATTTCAACGTTTATTTGAACATTTCATTCGTTGTTTTTTGCGTCTTTTGACATCAGTGGCGATGGTTTTCTTTTGTGAGGCTGCACAGTGCTGGGCTCATGATTCCAAGCGTAAGAACCCTGAAAAATGGGGGTGGATGAAGGCCGTGACTTGGGATGGGACTCTATACCGGAAGTTGTAGTGACGACCCGAGAGAGTGAAAATTACCTCGTCTCGCGAATTTCGAGATTTTCGTACCTATTTAGGGTAGCGAGAATTCCCCACACCTAACCCTATCTAAATTTGGACCAAACAACATGAAAGATGAATGCAGCACAACTGCAATTGTTGCCCCCCAAAAAAGCATTAAATATGATTTCAACGTGACATAGATTTAAGAAATTGGCATTTGGCTGGCACACATATTTTATTCAAATTAATATGTTTATAGAGGGCGCTATTTCAAAATATACAAATAAGCTGGTCATCTATGGCCATGCAACATCACAAAACATTTTTTTAGAGATGGTCCTAGAGAGATACAGACATTTGGCTGCCCAAAATTGTAGAAAAAAATCCTTATTATATATTTATTATTCATTTTTAAAGGAAAATCATGTACTTTGGCGGCCATTTTGTATGACGTCATATATCTTAAATTGCTCAAGGCTGACAGAGTGTCAGCAATTGGATTCTTAAAATAGAAGCTTTAGACAATCAAAATCCGTTGAAAAAAAAACTATAGACCCTAAAACAAGGTTAGGCCAATAATCTGGGTTTGGCTGCCGGACTATAATTTTGATGGTTCCAGAACCTTGCAGTACACACCAATACATGTAGATGATCAACCTTTTCTGATCGATTCCACACTGTTTCTTTCACACTGAGAACTCAACTTTATCTTTAAAGAGAAGGTTGGTTTAGGTCTGGTGATACTAACTTACATGTATTCAAATGCCAAAACCAAATTTGTTCGTGACAACCTGAAAACTTGCAAGGGGTGTGTCTGAAATAGCAACAAGTAATGTACATGTATGCACAATTGATTCCAAGTATTGTAGTTCATTCATAAATAACATGTTTGAAATGACTTGTCACTGGGTCCCAAGGAAAGAAAGAATCATCATTTTTTTTCTTCTGCTTCTTCTTCTCCTCCTCCTCCTTCTGCTTATTTTCATGATCATCTTCCTCTTCTTCATTTTCTTCTCCTTCTTTTTTCCTTCTTTTTCTGTTTCTTCTTCTTTTTCCTTTTCTTCTTTTTCTTTTTCTTCTTCTTTTTCAACTTCTCCTTCTCCTTTTTGTTCTTCTCCTCCTCTTCCTCCTACAACTTTTTCTTCTGTTTCTTCTTCTTCTTGTTCTTGTTCTTGTTCTTCTCCTCTTCCTCCTCCTATTCATACTACTACTACTTCTTCTTCTACTACTACTACTACTACTACTACTACTACTACTACTACTACTACTACTACTACTACCACCACCACCACCACCACCACCACCACCACCACCACCACCACCACCACCACCACCACCACCACCACTACTTACTACTACTACTACTACTTCTTCTTCTTCTTCTTCTTCTTCTTCTCCTTCTCCTTCTCCTTCTCCTCCTCCTCCTCCTCCTCCTCCTCCTCCTCCTCCTCCTCCTCCTCCTCCTCCTCCTCCTCCTCCTTCTCCTCCTCCTCCTTCTCCTTTTTCTTTTTTCTCCTTCTTCTTCTTCTTCTTCTTCTTCTTCTTCTCCTTCGCCTTCGCGACACGGACAGGCCACTGTTGGGTGTGTTCTCGTTTGTTCCTGATTGTTCCTCAAATGAACTCATATCAGAAATGCGATAAGAAACAGAGCTCTCAAAAGTTCTGTGCATTGTACAGTACATACAGTAAATATGACTTTCAGCAAGATATAAGTATCATTTGCTTTCTAAATCTTATTGATGATTCCAAAAGCTCAAAGTAAACACCAATACCGGATCCATCTATACTTAGAGTTTGGAAGGTGGAAGAACAATCTGTGTGCTAGTTTTTCTTATGTCTACATGGGTGAACTTTAATAAATCAGGAACTTTGATGATTAGGGAACTTTTAAGATTAATCAATGATTTCACTAAGAGGGCATGTCATCTGCTAGAACAAGAAGGGTGTTATTTAAAGCTTTTTTTATACTGTTTGATTCAACCCTTTTGCAACAGTTATTCCACATTTCTGAGTTTGGTTCAATACGTTTTTATTCAGAGCCCTAAAAAAATAAACAAGATACACGAGTAGAATGGGCAAAAATTCCTGCATACATTCATCATTTTTTTTCATGATTATATTGCATTTGATGCTAGGAATTTTTAAAAGGAAAAAAAAAGGTTTTAAAATCTTTAAGTTGGCAACACATTGTGAGATTAAAAATCATTGTTTTTCGATCAAAACTGGCCATCAAAACCACTTTTAGACAACATTCCTGACCGTCGGTATCGTGTTCAGAGACGTAGCATTTACAATTAAAGAAAAGTTATTGCTGCCAGTTTGAAGAAAAATGTGTTTCATTTTAGCCCTAAAAATAAATCCTGCTTTTCTTGCTTTCTATCATGAGTCAACAGACTACCGGTACATGTATGTTTGCATTTTGAGAAAAAGTGTACAGTAACGCTGTGGGCTGTAGTCCCTATTAAATCTTGATGTGAAACTACCATACATGTAGGCGTATCTGTATAGTGTATGCCTTCATTATGAAATGAACTTTAAAGAAATATGAATTGGTTATGACTCATTATATTAATGATAATAGTCATATTTGTATAGCCCTTTTTATTACATCTCTAAGTGCTTTACACTCATAATCCGGTGACCCGGGTTCGAAACCAAGTTGATGCGCTAGTGCGGTAAGGCATTAATCCTCATTACCAGGTCCCTCGGAGAGGACCTACATGTAAAGCCGTCGGCTATCTGGTTGCTTACTTACAAGCATTTATGCTTCTTAGCAGTCAGGTAAAATAACCACCATCACCATATCACCCTGGTCATTGGATTCAATTGCTAATCCGTACATGAAAGTACACATGCTCCGCTCCCTGGGGAGTATTTCCGCCAGGCGGCATTTTACAAGCACACACATAAGTTTGTATACAATATGTAGATTATTGTTGTCCATGACGTACTGTAAAGTACATGTAAATATGTGGGGGAGCAGAAAGCGATTTAGTTCTTGAAAAAAAAAATCCTTTACCGGCTGGGAAAATTAAAAAAAGCTGAAAAGAAAGATGCTAATCAACTCCAGAAAACCTTACCGGTACTTTAATAGTTAACAAAACGTTATGTCATCCTCCCGTACTTTTTGTTTCACTTCTCTTAAAGGGATCTGGTAACTTTGTCTCAGATTCTGAAACAAAATCCTGGATTTAGCTAATGCTGCAATGATAATAATAAACCTTTACATGTAGGTGCAGTCAGGAACCCCATGACTTTTACAAGCCGATCGCTGGTCTGATTATCAAGATATTTATGATTGGAAATCAAAACCAAATTTTGCGTTTACCTAATGGTTTTCATAACACTATAGTCTACATGTATTTGGGAAAACGAGTATGGTAAAACAGGTCACTCAAAGATTTTTACTTTTTTGAGGCACTTCTTGATCATTTTGAAGCGCAATTTTTTTAGGGCTTCAATATAACACCATATCACAGACACTGATAACATGTACATGTAGGGCCGTGCATCTCAGATTTAACATTGTTAAACGATGCCTTTAAAAGAAAATCCTAGAGTAAAGTTTAGATTTCATTTACCAGAACTCCTCTTGACCTTTATAGAGCTACATTTAAATTACATTCCGTTCCCATGTATTCTTTTATACTGCTCTCTGAACCATTGTATCATGGGACATCTTCCGTCAGGCCCTGGTAGAGGTCTACCAAGTTTGCTTCTCTATGAAAACCTTCGCTCTGAAGACCACCAACCATGGACCTCACCTGCATTGACTTTCACCCTTTGATTTTTTAAAGTACACTGTAGAATTAAGATTACTTCAATTACTGGACCTTTTTTGCTTTATATAAATTGTTCACTTATTACATGTAGGCCTATGTACCTGTAATACATGTATGTAAACTTTTTTTTTCTTTCCCCATCATTTATTAATTGAATAATACGTACATAAGAAACACATAATTATATTGATTACAAAGAAAAATACATAATACTTCTTTCACCAATAAATTATACTTTTTTTGTTGACATACCGGTAATCAACATTTTTTTCCAGAGGTGATACATTTCAACATTTGCCCTCCATAATATTTCCTTTAAATAAATGTTGATATGTTTGTAGAATTACATTTTTGTTTTGGCGTATATAAAACATAAGAAGCTATACCGACTTTAAAACGTTCACTGTTCCCATTATGCCACTTCTTTTAGAACCATTGTGTCATGGAAGATCTTCCGTCAGGCCCTGACAGAGGTCCACCAAGTCCGCTCTTCGATGGAAACCTTCGCCCTGAAGACCACCATCGACCTCACCCGCAACGACTACATCTCCAACTTTGAGTTTGATGTCTTCACCCGCCTGTTTCAACCCTGGTCTACCCTACTCCGCAATTGGAACTGTCTAGCGGTCAACCACAGGGGATACATGTCCTTCATGACGTATGATGAGGTCAAGAACAGATTGGAACAGTACATTAGCAAGCCGGGGAGGTAAGTCAAGATAAATTTTGATTGGAGCGGGAGGGATGGGGAATCATAACAATCTACATGTATGCTCATGGGAGTGTAAATGGAGCGATGCGATACATTTTGCAAGAAATTAAAAAAAAAAATTACATCAAAAGTTCAATAATAAGTTCATACATGTAAGTAATATGATGAAGAGAGTGAGAACGGATTGTTTGTACCACAACAATAATATACTCTGGGTTTATGTGTTGAAGAGAGCTGTATTTATAGAAAAACAAAATAAGAGCAATTGTACACAGTATTCATAGTCTTAATAAATTAATACAAAATGATAGTCTGTAAGTACCCTACATATATGTACATGCACATGTATACAGTACCAGTAGGTAGTACATGTAGGTACCAGTATTGACTTTGTAAAAGCACATCAAACAACACTTATTTTCCTTTCCTCTTTAAAAGATATTCTGAGTTCTGACTAGGTTTCGGGTCTGAGATGCGCTTTATTATTTATGTAAATATGGATCTTATTGTTGCATATATCGTGTTCATATTTATTCAAGATGTTGTAAATATTGCAGTCATTAAATATTGAATGTCACAAGTTTATACTTGTATGAATAACAAGGAAAAGAAATTAATATAATGTACAACCCGTACGAATGAGCAATGACATTTTCTGGAAACGCCTTTTTGTTTGCCTTCTCTGTATCCCCAAAGTACATCACAGAATGGTGATGTTCCATGATTTTCCATTTGTATCAGAGTTGTTTTAACTTTGAAAGGTGCCCTTATTTTGCAAAGTCGGCAAAGGGAAAGGGGCAGTTTCGGGATAAATGTTTTAAACTTTTGATTTTAAGAAGAAAAAAAATATTGGATTTAAAACTAAAAATTAAGCATCAAATATCTGTGATAAAGATTCTTTTACCAAGTATCATGGGAGAGAGAGAGAGAGAGAGAGAGAGAAAGAGAAAGAGGAGAATCAGACCTTTTTTTTTTGGGTGGGGGGGGGGGGGGGGGTTACAAGAAATCATTGAACATTTTTTAATTTTTTAAAACAAAATATGTCTCCTTCATACATGTAGCTTCTTCAAATATATCATGTAGATTGACATAAGATGATTACAAACACGCATGTGTGCACAATATTGAAACGTTTCTGAAGAAATATGTTGTTTTACAAAGGAAACCTGACATTTAAAGAAATGTTTCCCTTTAAATTGTTGAAGGAGGAAATGCATTGGTCTGGTGAATGAATTGTTACACTGTACATGTACATGTACATGTAGCTACAAATGTATACATACGCGACTCATTCACATCATTCATCAATTCTTTTCCTGTTGGACGGGCTTGAAATCTAATTTTAACTTAACCTCCTATTATGTGGAGCATTCGACTCAGAGAAAGGAATAAAAATGACAAGACAAGTGTTTTCTGAGTCTAAATATTTAATGTGCAACTTGATGTCTGGATGTAATTTACATAATCTAGTACATACTACATGCAGTATATTCACATTCTGCAGTACACATTAATAATAATAATAATAATAATGTTCAATTCTTATATAGCGCATATTACAAAATTGTCTCTATGCGCTTAGATACGAGAGAGAGAGAGAGAGAGAAGAGAGAAAAGACATGAAGAATATTGAGCTTTCACCGTTTAGCAATTACAATTATCAAATCAATTACAAAATTCACATGTTTACTACATAAATTTAAATTTAAGACTGGCATGATCGAAACAGATACAGTGTATGTACATGTTTATGTGAGCTTTGTGTGACTGTGATTCATATTGGGGTCATTCCATCGGGTTGGGTCATAAATTGTGACATGAAGGTTCAAAATTCAGAGTTGGTGAATAATTTGTTTATTGTTATATCCTGTTTCTAACACCAATCCTACAATAGATTCCATTGGAATTGTGTGTATTCCTTTGCACACTTACATTTAAAATGAAAAAACAGACACAACAAAATACCAACGTTACAAGGACATCTTTTTTTACTTGCTCATTTATTTTCTGACCTGAAACTTTGTTACAGTCTGTACTCCACTTTTTTTTGGTGTGGAAAACATTAAGATGATGGGAGCAATAGTTTAGAATACTCAAAACTTGAACACAGCAACATTATATAAACTTATAAACATGAAACAAATGAGGAACTAGCAATTTTCAGATCATGTTTTTCTTCTAAAGGGTTATCTTTTCTCTTGCATAGAAAATCTTGGCTGCATTCTAAAAAATGTGCCAATTAATTGATGCATGAAACATATTAAATGAGATGATGACACAAATGAAAGGAAAGCTGCAAGATTTATGGTCTATATTCACCTCAACACCTCGAAATACCAATGTTACATGGACATCATGTCCGAGTAACATCCATATGATATTAGAGTTACTGACCTCTTATACTCATTTAAACATGACAGACTATATCAAATGTCATCTGAAATATCTTTCATCCATTGACCAGTAAATAAAAAAACAAAATATTCATACAATAGGTGTATTGGTTGATATTAATGATTAACTTTATACTTCTTCAAAATAGTGATTAGATTGGAAAGATCTTCGTTTCCAGGAATATTTCGATGACTTGTCATTTTGCCTGCTCTCTTGATCGATCTCTCTGCCGGAGCTGAATCCTCAGGCAGCAATCTAATAAATATGCATGAAAAGAAATAAATAAAAACAAATGAGTAAACAATATTAAATGAGATAAAAATAAAACAAAACTGTAAATTGCTTCTGTGACTTTTCATTTCAAAATGTGTGTTCTGGTTGATAATTATGAGTACTTGTACATTGTAACATTGTAAGAATTAAGGATGGAACAACTACACAGAGGATTGCAAGATGGATAGGGAGGCATCATCCTCACGTTTGGCTAGTTTTGCATGCCCAAATAGAAGTAGGTATTTGGTTTTCATTTATTATTATTTATTATTCTTTTAAGTTCAATATTTGTGTTAAATTATTAATTTCTTAATTTTTTTGTTTGTTGTTATTTATCATTATTGTTTTATATCTTATTTTTTGGAGGGGAGGGTAGGTGGTGAAAACCCTTTAACCTTTGTAGGAGGGGGGAGTGGGAGCCACATGGCAAACATAAATAATGATTTTATTTTAAAAAAAAATATTTTAAAAAAATTATTAAAAAAAAAAAAAAAAAAAAAAAAAAAATCATTATGTATCCAATTCTAATTGAATCGGGGGAGGGGTCGCATGCCCTCTCCCCTTTAGCTCTCTCCATTTTTCTCTATCTCAACTCCAACCCCCTTTTTTGCCCAAAAGTTGGATATGTCGGGCCTTAGATTGAACTTCCTAACAATTTTAAATAACTTGTGTTTTTCCTTAGGCTTAGCCATCATTTTTCAATGACAATTAATGGCATCATATAATTAATATTAATTAATTTAACAGTTGTGAGAAAAATTCTGAGGTATAGGAACATCAGTTATATCTTTATTTACGGGATTCTTATAACAAAATTCAATTTCTGTCTAAGAAATTAGCTTTTTAAGGGGAAAAGTCCGGCAACGATTTTGCATGTTTCGTTATAACACATATATCAGTATGTGGGACAACAGTAAAATATTCACTCACACGTGATGGTTTTGAAACCGTTTTAAGCTATAAATAACACAATTTAAAACGGAATTACATTTAAACAAAATGGAATTTCATTGTCTATGATAATAATTCGGGCTATAAAAATAACTTAAAATACATATTACGTACCAATTTGGGCGCTGACGGGCGAAAATGGCTGCCCGACGTTATATGGACATTGTCACGTTTGTGGTTGCAGCTCAGGGGTAGGTCGTCGCACACCATCAAAAAACATGTGTGCGCGTTCGTGAATAACTAGCAGGTCATTTTAACACCAAAAACTGAAGCTAGCGGGCTGGTTTGATCTCAAACACCGTAATTTCACACCGACGTTACCAAATTATGAAGGACATCGCGGGGGATTGTTGTGGTAAATTAATTATTTTCTTGTATTTACCGACCGATTTAATCGTCATTCTTTTAACATATGTTCATCAGGGGTTGTACCTTCCTAATAAGATGAAAGTTTCTGAGAAAATATCCTGCTAAATTTGTGTAAAATGTTAGATTACCGCCGTTACGAAAAAAGTGCTTAGGACATTGTTGGTAACGTCGGTATTGTGTTTTTTCAATATGGGATAACTTGCCGATTTTTTGCACATTTCACCTGAGCTTCTCAGACATAGTAGGGGTATTAAAGGTGACATGTTTTAAGTAGGAAACATTGCATTATGATGAATTTTTTTCCAGAAATGAGTTCATGAAAATGACTTGTTTTCATGTCACAACTTTCACCCTTAAAATCGCTGAGACATCGGTAGTTAAACTCTCACCAAAAAAAAAATATGATGAACAAGTTTCTGTTTTCATGTTTATTTATTCTGTCATACATTACTCTTAAATAAAATATACTTTTAATTTTCTAAAAATACATTTAAATTTGAGAAAATAGCTTCTAAACATTCAAACACATGAAAATGCTGAAAAGACCCAACCCGATGGAATGACCCATTGGTATTAAACTTACTTTTCATGATTCCCAAAACTATTGCATGCCCCAAACCAAATCACAGCAGAAATTCCAGATATATTGGGGGGGGGGGGGGGGGGGGGGGGGGCTTGTGGGTTGATATACATGTACATACATGCCCAATTAAGGGTCAGTTTTAGCCAAGCTTGAATTCACTGCTGTGATAATTACAGTTATGCATTACAACCTACATGTAGCTAGAGAGCTTCATTTGAGTGTTTTAGGCTCACTCATTATTTCATGATATATCTGGTTGA
This sequence comes from Strongylocentrotus droebachiensis, assembly GCA_035222895.1. Classification (NCBI taxonomy): domain Eukaryota; kingdom Metazoa; phylum Echinodermata; class Echinoidea; order Camarodonta; family Strongylocentrotidae; genus Strongylocentrotus; species Strongylocentrotus droebachiensis. The sequence goes on along the minus strand of JAVYIG010006660.1, from coordinate 71,968 downwards.
TATGCCCAGAAACTTTTCAGACATCAGACTTCCTTTGCGTACATGGATGTCTCAAAGGAAATGTCAAAAACCAAATCAAATCTATTATTTGTTCCTATCACTCTGGTAGTCAGCTGCCTGTACTATTTCTGTGTTGTGCGCCCAATCAGCTGAGAAAATAATGCACCCCCAACGCTATACCGAAAACAGCCCTTGCCTTTCATTTTCACCCTTTCATCGGGTGTATTTTCAGGGGTCACGCGATCTTTACGGGATGGGTATAAGGGAGGTGGACATGATGATTGAAGAATAAAAAATACATAAAAACAGACAGAATCTGGAATATCACTGTGTGTGCACGAGAGGATAGATTTTCCTATAGAGTTGTTAAAGTTCATACCTATTATCTTTGATCTTAATCTTGCCTAGGTTATATTTTGTTTAAGATTTACTCATACATTTACTTGAAATAGAATAGTGGTGGGTCCACGGTTGGAGTAAAATTGAAGGAATTCGACCAAAAAACTTTTTGGGTATCAGACTTCTTTTGCATACGTCTCAAATCAATTGTGGTTCCATTCTCTTTATCTTCTCAGCTACATATTCCGCCTGAGCTGCACCCGGCTAGGACAGTGGGCCATCGGCTACGTCACCCAGGACAAGACAATCCTACAAACCATTCCACAAAACAAGTCTCTCTGTCAGGCCCTCATCGATGGTAACAGGGAAGGATTGTAAGTATATTCATGATGTAAAATGTATTCTTTATTTCACATGTATTATTCTTTCTGTCAGGCATTGATCGAATGGTGAATCACAGAGGCCAGGAAAAGCGTACATGGAGCTTGGGTTTAAACCTGGACTACATTTACACTGTAACTGAGCAGAGTTGGGCAATGTTCAGATATGACCGGCAAAACCGTGGCTGTTTGTAAAATGATAACGTCAAGTGTAATATGCGTCACATTTCTTTATCTTATAACACAGAACTCAATGAATATGTGCAGAACCTTTGTTGCATACAGTTGTCATTCATTTATACCTTAAAAAGAAACTGCAGTGGTTTACCCCCTCATATCTGAATGAGCCTTGCCAATCTCTTCATTATCTTGGAAATTAATAAACAAATATTTAGAGAAAGCGTCCTTACGAAATGAGTTCTCATTATGGTTCGATTAATTTCATTTCATTATGATCATTCAGAGGGGGGGGGGGGGGGGGGGGGGGGGCTGTTTATCTGATTGGGTACTATACGAAATACAAGAGCGTAAGGCCATCGAGTCAGGAAAAAGTGTGGGAAATGGGAATAGAGTCATATCATTTCCTTTTCACATTACCACCCCCTCTCCCAATCTCTCTTTCATTTTCTCTCTTCTATTTCACTTTTAATCTCGGTACACACCAAACCTCCAGAAGATATGTTAAACATAAAGAAATGTTTCTTCTTTCTTTTCCAGCTACAGTGTATCTGTACCCTGATGGTTGCGAGGACAACCTCCACCTAACGTTGGTACTCACCAAACCTCCAGAAGAACTCGTATAAATAAATTGATCTGCTTTCTTTTCCAGCTACATTTGTATCTGTACCCTGATGGCTGCGAGGACAAAAAGTTGGTACTCACCAAACCTCCAGAAGAACTTTCTTTTCCAGCTATCTGTACCCTGAGGGTTGCAAGGACAACCTCCACCTAAACTCGGTACTCACCAAACCTCCTTAAGAACTCATATAAAGAAATGTATCTTCTTTCTTTTCCAGCTATCTGTACCCTGATGGATGTGAGGACAACCCCGACCTAACGTCGGTACTCACCAAACCTCCAGAAGAATTGATCCATGTTACAGCAGACCAGTATGAGCTCTACTGCGAGATTGGATCCAGCTTCCAGCTCTGCAAGATCTGCACAGAGAACGACAAGGACATCAAGCTGGAACCCTGCGGGCATCTGCTCTGCTCACAGTGTCTTTCTGCCTGGCAGGTAACTCATTCAGCTGTCTATGCCTCCTATTTTTAATCTAAAGAAGTAGGAGATATTCCCTTTTTAAGATCTGTACAGAGAACGGCAAAGACATCAGGCTGGAACCCTGTGGGCATCTGCTCTGCTCACAGTGTCTTTCTGCCTGGCATGTTAAACGTCCCTCTACATTTATGTGCCCTTGCTGATTATGAAAGGGAGTTGCAGCATTTACAGTTCAACACTGAATTATTCATACCCTTATTAAGTTTTGTAATATTTTAAGTATGAGAAAACGATTTGTCACGATTTATGAATCTTGAGAACGTGACATATTAAATCTTACATCTAAAAATATACAATAAAGGCCCTAATTCAACAAGTCCACCTTTTATTCTTGAGTTACGGAAAACACAACAATCAACAAATTTACAAGGGGTATGAAATTTTGAATAGTTTAGTTGTTAACCAACGGTGTTTAATGAATTCTCCGTCACAAAAATGTCCAATTTTATTATTTGAAAGAGAGCTTGGAACAAAAGAAAATGTAATACTGAAATAATTTCTTTGGGGGCATGGATAGAAGGAGTTAGCATTGATTCTCTTGCAGCTATTTGCTGTGTTTCTTTAACTTTTTATTCAGCCTCTTATCTTACATAAAATTGAAGTTATTGAACAACAATTTTTTTTTTTACTTGTACCTTTCTACAAATGGGTTCTGTCTTTCTTGAGGTTATTTTATTCTCACAGAAAGATTTAATTGAATTATTGAACTGTATTTCAAAGTCAAGTGCATACGATGTCATTCCAAAGTTTGAAGAGCCACCAGTACATTACACAGCCCGCCGAGAACCAGAATGGCATTAACCTGCATCACTTTACACAGAGTTAACACCCTTCTGGCTATCAGCATGTCACATGCTTGCCTAATGATGATGAACATACTTACTTTCAGTATTCATTTCCCAACAATTGGTACTCAAACTTTAAAGGGGGGTGCGTCGCATTGTCTGCTAACGAAAAGTGCTTCCATTGGACTCTATCCAGTAATAAAGCTCTATTGACTACTTGTAGCATTTTAAATGCTTTATTTATGGTATACAAATAATACATGTTTGCGAGTGCATTAGTGCATATCACTAATCCACTTGCAAACATGTATAACTTGTTTTATAAGATGGGTCTACAATTCAAATCAATTCAAAGTTTATTCAACACTCTTCATAAAAACATTTAAAACATACAAATACGGAATGGAATGATAAAAAACAAGATAACAATGGCAATTCATGAGAGCATTTGGGTTAGGCAGAGAGAAAGGGATTCCTTAAATTGAAGCCTAACCCCTATAACACACACATACAGGAACAAAAGAAAAAAAACATACTAAAACATACTATCATGTACAGTCCGAGTACAATATGAGTTTAAAGTTGAGAAATTGATGGTTGTTATCACTGAAATGAACTCCCCGTGCATGCTTTTTATAAAACCTAGCCCAGCTAGTCTAGCGTTGCATTTGATTGGCTCAAAAGAAACCTACCGTACAGGTCATGCTCTAGTCATAAATATCATAGTACACACGTATACACAATCTGATGCGATAATTTATCATATAATGAGATTTCATACAAGTGCAAAGATATGTTTACTTTAAAAAATAACTAACATCGCGAGAACATTGGGAGGCTTACCGTAACGAATGAATACCCAGGTCGAAACTTGTCCATAATCATCGCGACATACATGTTTATTTCAAAATCTTGCCGATTTAAATTTGATCTTCACCACACCGTACCAACGCAAATATTCAAATATTCAAATGCAGCACTAGGATGGCTGGTCTAGGTTAAAAAAAGACGCTCTTGCACATGTGATCCATTACGACGCTTCTCATTGGCTACATTCTTGAACCCATTTTATAATAAGGGCTACCGTATACTTGGTTGTCTCATCCTACAGTACATACATGTACATGTATATCCACATAATATACCAATTTTTCTTTTATTGATTACAAATCTTTAAAATTTATGAGTTTTCAGTCCTTGATCAGAATTTTCTCAATCTGTATAAACTGATCTGTTTCTTTAATTTTCTGTATTACCAGTAATTAAAATGATCTTGACATCAGGTTGGACTTCCTACTTGAGATTTTTGATGGAGAGGTGCTCGCAAAGGATAACTAAAGTTGCTAAAGCTGCCAATTAGTGTACAGATCTTCAAAGTGTCAACAATTATTAACTTTATTGATTTTAATTTTGGTTCTGTATTACAGTCAAACCTGTCTATAGCGACCACCCAAGGGAAACACAAAAAGTGGTCTTTGTAGACAGGTTTCTTTAGTACATGTTTCAAATTTCAATGAGAAACCATTTTCAAGGGAAACAAAAAATGTGGTCCTTGTAGACAGGTGGTATTTGTAGACAGTTGGTCACTAAAGCAGGTTGGACTTTATTTACCGGTATCTTTTTATTCAAATCAACTTGATATCTTCATACTCAAAGGGTGTATTTTCTCTTTAAGCATCACAACTGTTCTCCCAATTAGTTGTTGGGATCAAGAAGATATCATAAGTACTTCATCATCATTTCTCATCCATACCGAAATCGAAAACAAAACTTGTGCCACCGAACAGAAAGTGATAGACAATTAAGATATACCAGTACACGTCTACATGTATGCGGAAAGTCCCAATGGCAGTGTGCATGTTATAGGAAGGGCAGGGATAGAGAATTTAGTGTTGTAGAATATCCTTTCCCCTTGTTTATGCTATTTCAATTCATTCACAAAAAAAAGAAGATATTATTTAATGAAAATGATAGACAATTAACAGTATACCAGTACACGTCTATGCAGAAAATCCCAATGGCAATGTGCATGTTATACATGTTATAGGAAGGGTAGGGATACTAAAGAATGAAGGTAATCATAGTTTGTAGTATATCCATGTACATGTACTTTCCCATTGTTTATTTAATTTCAATTTATTCACGAACAAAAAGATTTCATTTAATGATGATCATGCCAAATGTGGATATATCCCATTGTTTGCGGTTAAATGCACATGTGATAGTGAAAGTTTGTTAATTAATAAAGTGACAGTCATTGCTATTGATTAGAAAGTCACATGCTCAAGAAATAATATGCTCAGGTTCATTATATAATTAAAGTTATTGAATTGAGTGTATGATATTTAATTATGAATGCTGTAATTGAATAATGATAATAATAATAATAGGCATTTCTATAGCGCCGTCTATCTAGACATTCTATTCGAGGCGCACTAAATATTACCCCAGCTTTAGCCTAGCTGCTATAACAGTGCTCCAGCATTTCAAGGAATAAATTCCTACCAGGTACTCATTTACCTCACCTGGGTCGAGTGTGGCAAATGAGGAATAATGCCTTGCCAAAGGACATTGGTGCTGTGTCGGGGATCGAACCATGACCTTTAAATTTCGAGTCAAGTGCTTAAAAAAACACTTGACTACGACACTTCTAATTGATAAATAATGAATAATAATAAAGTTAATGAACATGTTCACTTAAAACTGCATTGTAAAATATGGTCGTACACTCACAATGCCAGAGAAGGCATTTTATTGATGATGATGACTTTTATCTGATTACATGTATAAAGTACCTTTTTCAGAGAAAAATGTACTTGAGCCCTTCCCAATGACGTTGATATCTTAAAGGGAAGACATCTAGTTCATATATTATATTGTATGGGAGCATACTCTTGAAAGCTTTGAACATGTGTATTAAAGTAGAAACGTAAATGTGTAAATGTGGCCCTCAATCTTATTACATATGTAGCTATGTGTGTTCATGTACATGTACCGGTATACTTCTTTTAAATATCTAGTGTATAATTCAATATCACTTTCATGTTTTATTTTGTAATCCGTTATTTCTCTCCTCTCCCTATCATTCTCTCTCTCTCTCTCTCTCTCTCTCTCTCTCTCTCTCTCTCTCTCACACTGTCTTTTTATCTTAACAGATGAGAATTAATTCAAACAGGGTAAGTTTAACAAGCATATTCTACAGGTTTGCTATTAAGGAATATTATATTTTTAAATGTTTATTTCTAAACAAACAAACATACATGTAACATCTGGAATGAAAAATAGAAAAATGTAGTAAAGTAAGTAATTTATTTAAAGATATGAGTTCAAGAGGAAGTCTTTAAAAAGAAAAACATTTCTTAAAGCCACACTGTCCTACTTGAAGCTACTTGCTCCCTCTATATAGAAAACAATGCCTAATCGGTGACCATTAGTCCCCCATGATCCTCTTTTTCTTATGTTGAGTTGATGAGATAACCACCTGTCCAGTGACCTTGCAGAGTGGTCTAATCCCTCCTATAGACTAGTACAGACGGCCTTTAAGAGTAAATAATCACTTTTTTTTATTGGCAACATGACCTCGTGGGCAAGTAAATACATTTTGAAATTTAGCTTCGGAAATGCCCTTCTCTCTTGTGTAGTAAACGGTGCTAAAGATATCTGAAGTAGTTTGTAAAGCTTTCTGGATACACTGTAAATCACTATGTTAACATGGGGTTTCAAATTGGCACCACGATGTCTATTTTGCGAGTAAATACAATTTGAAATTGAACTTTGCAATTGCCATTGTCGAATAGTCTTAAAAGCATGCATTACTTCCTGGTTTTGAAGTACTGTTTACTCAAGCTAGACAATGTGTCATGGAGATGCTTCAGAAAGCACAAAGATTGCCCATAACCATAAAGATCAGGGGAGAGTTTCACAAGGAGTAATATCAACTTTGAAGGTAATACAAAGTTTTGGTATGGGGTCATGCATTTGGTTTAAATCAACATATTAATTGGAATTATGTGAGCCTACAATATTCAGTGATCGTTGTCGCGGTTGAAATCAAGTCTAAAGTTATGAAATTGTCAATAATAAACTCTTTATGTTGTATAGCTCCCTCTCAAGGTCAAGATATTAATTAAGCTATAAAACAATGTTTCTTGACTAAAATCAACCGTTTGGAATATATCAGAACTACATATTCTGTGATTTTCATGGTCGCAGCTACCATTGTACGGCCGTAGGCGCTATTTGAAATATATCAAAATTTACCGGGAGCACCGGTAAATTTTTATATTCAATTTTTCTCTAAAGCAGAAGTGTTTTAGGGGCTAAATTTGTTAGTGCCCTTAATACATCTACAGGGGCATCCAAATATATCAAAATTGTAAAGAATCACTATCCACCCAATTTTCGAAATTTCCCAAAACTTTGTATTACCTTTAAGTTGGACTTTATAACTATGGCAGGCCATTCTTGCCACTGTTTGCTCTCACCATTATGATCTTTAGATAATGTTTTTTCCTTCAATAATGAATTCAATAATTTTAACCCTGCATGACAAAGTAGTGACTTATTTTAAATACATGAGATATGATATTAATGTCTAGTAGACTAGGATACTGTGATATTTAATTCTTATGCATACAGTTATTTCTTGCAAAGAAGACTTCTGAATCATATTTGCTTGTTCATGACATCGTGTTTTTGAGCGTCAAGTCATGCCTAGCTGGAATGCTCCCCAGGGAGTGGAGATTGTGCACAGAGTGTGTGCAGGCAAGCACTGAATCCAATGAACGGGGTAATAGTATATCTGTAAAGCGCTTAGAGACGTCCGAGATTACATGTATTAAGCGCTATATAAAAGCTGAATATTATTATTTGCTTGTTCATGACATCGTGTTGCCAATTTGATATCCTCCATCCTCCCCCCGCAGGACACTGATGGTCAGGGCTGTCCGTTCTGTCGCTGTGAGATCAGAGGAACAGAGCCAATCATCATCGACCCCTACAGCCCCAATCGGATGAAGTCCGCTCGCAGGAAAGCAGAGGAGGAAAAAGAAAAAGAGGAGGAAAATAAAAAAGATCGAGATGATGATGTTGATGTGAGTCGAGTAAAAATAAATTGTAGATAATATTGTCATTTGTGAAGAGATTATACTTTAAATTTGTGGTACTGGTATTTTGAGGGCAACTAATGGTAAAGGGGTTGCAGTTATGGAAAAAGAAAATGGGAGTAGGAAAAGGAGGAGTATAAGACTGATGGAGACGATAAAATTGATGCAAGTCAAGTCAAGTCAAAAGAAAACATCTGACATTTTTCCCTGTAGAAAGTCAAAGTGTTCTAGTCAAGTCAAAAGAAATGGGTTTTAACTTCATGCTGTAGAAAAAGAAAGAAAAGTCCTGCAATTTTGTCTTGTTTTAACCAATTGATCCCTTGAATAGGATATTTAATTAGTTCGGAAGGAAACCAATGAATTCTTGGTAAATTTGGAAGATTTTACGACGTAAATGCGTGTCTCTTTGATTCTATGATTATTCATTAAATTAGTATGTTCTCTTAGACTTGAAGATTATCATGTGACTTTTTTTCTTCTCTCTACCCAGCTTCCAACTAACCACGCCCCTACCCCGCCCATACCCACCCACATCCCAACTCCACCTGTACCCGACGAACCCGTCTACGCCGCCCCCAAGAAGAAGAACCAGGCGCACCCCTTACCAAGCGTTCCCGGTCTCCCTCCACGCCCCTCCCCCATCTCCTCCCCGGTCCACTCCCCTAACATATCGCCAAGGTCCTCAGTCCAGTACGGGGGTGCGAGCAACGGGACCGGTCCCTTGTCACCGACACCCCTTCTACCACCCAGGAGGTACCTGAATGATGGGAGCACGGAGGAAGGGCAGCAAGATGACCCGGAGGGGTCGTATCAAAATACCGGTAAGGATGCTCACTCACATCAGAGTTCTATATGGAATCTGCATTTCAATAGACACTACTTGTAGCTATTGAAAGGACATTTCATCATGGAAGTGAAGATTAAACGGAACTGAAAGACCAGGGGGTGTTTCACAAAGATCCTAAGTCGAACTTAACTCTAAGTTGGACTTAAACATTATGGAGAGCCATTTGTATCCTTAAAATATATTCAAAAGCTAAAAATAAGTATTTTTAGACTTTTCATAAATTCCACATCAAGAAGATGAAAATCTCCTTGATTCTAGAAAATATGAATGATTTAAAATAACATTTTACACCTTCTAAAATAACTTTTAACGGCTTTCCATAATTGTTAAGTCCAACTTAGAGATAAGTTCAACTTAGGATCTTTGTGAAACACCCCCCAGAATTCCAGTGCAGCCGGATTCAATATTCATCACTAAATTGTACCCTCTTTGCATTGCATCAATTGAGGATGACATATTTTGTTTCCATTCAGGTCAAAGTTCACCTCAATTTTTCAATCTACAGGAATCCGATGCAACTTGTGAAACCATCCATGTCCTCACTTCAACTTTTTCCCTCATTTGAATCCCTTGCATATCTATTTCATGTCATTTCATGCTCTTTCTTGCATTGTGTTCAAAACATCCCCCTCCCCAAAAAAGAAAGAAAAAGAAAAGCAAAAGCGAAAGATGGTAAGGACACACTTTTGCTAATGAATGAAAATGCATCGTTACTCTGAAGGTCAATAAACTTTTGCTCATGTTGCATTTTGCTCTAGAAATCCCTTTTCATTTCCTCATTCACATATTTTTTTTGAAGGAAATATTCCCTTATACATGCATATCTTTCTCCTGGTAACCCATGTTTATTCTGCTCTTACATTTCCTACTCTTTAAAAAAAAAAAAGCATATTCAATAAAAGCATATCAGGTCTATTAGTTAATAAATATTTAGTAAACTGACCTAAAATGCGCAAAATTGGTAAATTCTACAGAAAAGCACATTTATGTTTGGAGCAATCCTTGCAAACTTTTATTAAGAGAGGAAAGATTTTTTGTTTTCTTCTTTTAATACTTGTTTTACAAAAGAAATGAAAAAGTTTGAATTCATGCTGATCATGTATAAAAGCTGCAGTGAAAGCCAGCAGTTTCCTTTGGTATTTCATTTGTAAATAGATGCTCTTGGGCTGCAAGAAATTAAATTTGAAAATTGCCAGCTTTGTGCATTAAAAAATCCTCTCCTTTCTGAAAATGACTTCAAACAAAATAAAAATGAGAGAATGATTGGGATAAGCAAATAAATGGGAATAAAATGGAGTAAAAGGTTTGCATCCTGTCTCTTCTTTGCGCTCGTTCTCAAAACATTCCCTTTCTAACATTTCATTTGACAGCTGCTCTCAATCAACAAGCATTTGATGAGAGTCCGCTTCTGCATTCTCATACCACCGGTTCATCATCGCACGAGTCAGGCTCCGTCACGGCGCCCGCCACGCCTTACACCACCGGTGCCGAGAACCCCGCCAACCTCCTCTACAACACTGAGGCCATGGAACGCCTCCGTCAGCACGCCGCAACCGCCTCCAACCGCCCTGGTAACCCCTTCCGACGCTCCATCAGCGAGACGACCGACGCCAACGCAGCGCTGATGTTCTCCGCCTTCGCCGCGAGCAACAACGTCGGAGACGCGGCCGGCGCTACGGGTGATTTTCACATAGATTCTTTTCTGAGCTCACTAATGGGTGCTACTACCACCGGGGACCACTCCAATAACCCCATATACCAAAACCAACCACACCTTCTCCACAACGACTCCTCCAATTCTTCCCCTTCATCCTCTAACTTGGATCTTACTTCTCAGTTTTGTCAAGCTTTGCCACCGCCCATCTCTTCACAATCCTTCTGCTCTGACGGAGGTCAGTCTCAGGTCAAAGGTCATGGCCTTTCACCTCTTATCATGCACTCGGGTCACGCTGCTGGTAACGGTGGTGCTGGTGGTGGGGGTGATCAGGACACTATCTACTTAAACATCACTCCTCAAGCTTCTACAGGCTCACATGGTATCTACCTATCTCTCTATCTATCTCCTCTTTCCATCCTTTCATGCTAGCATTTCATGTAAAGCTTTTCTTACTTATTTAGTTTTTTGTTCCTAGTCCTTTTTGCTCCATGGAAAAAAACCTGTCTTTCAAATGCAAATATTATAGCTTAATCCTTTTAACTTGATACAGCAAACACAACATATAATAATCACAAAACTAAATAAGGTTCAACATCTCCATCTCTTGCTTTATCTCTCTTTCTCTCTTTCCCTGTCTCTCTGTCTCTCTCTGTCTCTTGTTGTCTCTCTGTCTCTCATTGTCTCTGTCTCTCTCTTTCTCTCTCTCTCTATCTCTTTCTCTTTCTATCCCGGTCTCTCTCTCTTTGTCTGTCTGTGTGTCTCTCTCTTTCTCTGTCTGTCTCTTTCTCTGTCTATCTTTCTCTTTCTCTGTTTCTATCTCTCTCTACCTCTCTCTTCTTTGTTTTCTGTTTCTTTCTTTGTCTCTCTGTCTCCCTGTGTCTCTCTTTCTCTCTTTGTCTGTCTCTCTTTCTCTTTGTCTGTCTCTCTCTCTCTTTTTCAGTCTTTCCCTCTCTTTCTATGTCTCTCTCTCTTTCTCTGTCTCTATCTCTCTCTCCATCTATCTCTCTTACCCATCTCTGCATGCTAGCATGGTGTATACATGTATCTGATTTTCATGATTTTGTGCTTTCTAGTCATTTTATCTTTCAAAAGCAAACCATCCTCTTACTGCAAAGAAAACAAATAATCACAATACGAGCAAACCTGCTTTAGTGACCACCTGTCTACAAAGACGACTTTTTGTGTGTTTCCCTTGGGCAGTTGCTATAGACAGGTTTGACTCTACCAGCAAACATAACTAATACAATACTAACACTCTAACACAATGAATTTCTGTGTTTTTCTTTTTGAACATTCATAAATAGGATGCAGATATGTCATGATCATCATTATCATCATTTATTAAAGCTAGCATTTTCCCTCTTAGGAGGGGTTACTGACCTTCGTGCCTTGACGACCCTCCCTACACTTCTTTTTGTCTCTAATTAGCCTCATCAAGGCAAACCTCACTTCACCATATCTTTTTTCTTTTGTTCTGATGAATTGCATGGACACTTATCATATTTATTCAGATTTGTTACATCAATCATTTATCTATTCCCATAGTATACTTGCTTTGTGTATATCATTGTAATGTGTGTAATGTCTTTTCATGAAGGTGTATACATGTTTGTTATTTGTGTGTCTGAATAATAAACTGTTTCACTAATTAGAAAAAAATAACAATAGCAACAACTATTGGGTTACTATATCACAGAGAAACAAGAGATCATTTTATACCATATGACATGCATGTGCATGATACTGTATGATCTGGACACGCATGTAATCTAGGACTCCATGTTCAGTTTCATTTTCTTTTGAAAGTTATTTCGAGTGTTTTGATCAACCATTGTTTGAATGTGATTGCAAATTTGACTTCCTGAAAAGGTGCATGCCGTTGTTAATTGTGTAATACAGAATTACAATTTAGAGGAACTGTATGAAAGTTACAAACCCACATGTAGTCATCTCAGGGAATCATACAAAATATAGGGAAAAGAGAAGACTGAGAAAGCAAAGATGAGGTCTTTATTTCTCTTGTTTTAAATTTAAAGGTACGGTTCAAATTTCATGAAACTAGTGTTTATAAAAAACATTTTCAAGATAACAAGAAATATGAAAAAAATGATTTCACTTTTGCTATCAGTTGGGTCTGTAACTTTTTTTGTTTTGTATACAAATTATAATCTCTATAATTTGGTTGTACTCAGTTTGATGTTCAGTGGGACATAATGATTTATCTGCATGGTTTTGTACATGTCTTTTGGTTTTGATACAGTAACAGATACAGAGCTCGGTTAATATGTGCAAGTCCTTTGTTGTGTGCAGGTGTCATTATTTTTTAAACGTAACAAAAATGTGGCATTTGTTTTTTAGGCGCTTTACGCCGTCATATCTTAACGAGCCTTAACCGGTATTCTGAATATGTACATGTACATTGTGTTGGTACAATTTATCATGGTTGACGGGTGCCTTGTGCTTTGTGCTGATAGTATGTGCTTCATAGCATTTATCAGTCAGATATGGCCAGTAAACAGCCACAACAAAAGAGCAAATGACATTAATGCCGCAGCGGGACTCGAACTGAGAACCATGTTATCCAGAGTCTGGTGATTATCCACTAGACCACAACACCTCTACATACTTTATACATACATTTACTTATACACAAATTTTAAAGTAATAATATTTTGGAGCCGTATAAAACTTTATCAGGAAATGTTTTTATTGAATGACCTCGAGGACTAATGCTCTGACAAGCCATGCCAATTTTTTTCTTTTTTTTCTTATTCATTTCATTAAAAAATGAAAGAAAATATTTTGATATGGCCATTTCATAATGCTGGTGATGTTCAAAATAACCATAAGCTGATGGTCATATCAAAAGATTTTCATTATTGGATGAAATAAATGAATAAATACCACGGTGTACTGGACACATAACACGTAATCGCTCTTTAGCAAGTTGTAAAATACATGTAAAACTAATTATCTTCCTCTTTTGTTCTGATTTCAACAACTGTAGATGATGATGCTGTCCAGTACGAATGGCCTCCCCCTCCTCGGAGCGTGAACGACCCCCCGCCTCTACCCCCTCCTCACTCACATCATGTCCATCAACAACAACAACAGGCCAAAGCACAAGGTAAGATTATAATGATGATGATGATGATAAGATGATGATAATAACAGTAGTAATGATAGTGATAATAATAATGAACTTCTAGTAAGGCCTCCTGCCTTCATTGGCCGCTTTCTCTTTTCCCCTGTGGTAAGAATCCTTTCTTTTTATGACAATTTCTGATCATGTAGCAATCTTGTGTGTATGTATTAAGCCTACATATGATAACAGATGTAGGTAGATCTGGCTCATATCTGTAACATCACAATATACGGTACATGTTGACAAACTTTAGGCCATGTATAACCTGTACACTTCTGAAATTAATGAGAAATTTGTCAAAAGGCCACATGGCCCTTGTCAAGTGAATCCTCTTTAAAAACAAAATACTCTCGTTGCTTGTTAAATATATGTCATTAATTGAAATTTGATACTTAAGATAGAAAATGATCCTCTTGTATTATTTTTTTCTCAATGTCATTTGATATTTCAGTTATGAGAGAGGCTCCTGAGGGCTATGAACTTCCACCCGCTTCACCTGTCATTCAGCAGCAGAATCCATTATTCCCTAAGGGTATAAGCTACAATGCTAATCAAGCATCAAGCAATGCAGTCCCTCCGCCAATCAACAGAACATCCCCGCAGGTGAGTGGAATAGTCGAGATACTTGGTATAGAGACTGTATGTAAATATGCACCTGGATTAAAATTGAACTTAAGCATTTGGCGAACTCTGCACCAATGCTAACTCAACATTGCAGGGTGGTGGACCATTTTCATGAATGTAATAAAATATAATGCATCAATCTGCGTCAGGTGTCATGTGACAAATTATTTCATTCATCTGTGATGAATAATTGTATTTCAATAGTCAGAATGCCAATTGCATTCATTAGTTGTTGCTAGGTAGGACAAACTTCATGGTTTGTCCTACCAACAACACAGAATTTATGCAATTAGCATTCTGATACAATTTAAAGTTGAATGAAATAAGTTGTAATGAGGCGATTTGATTACATAACAAAACTGGCATATTAGTCCAAGTGCGAGTGACTCACCAGACCTCCAAACAGCCCCATTTTTCATTGTTTGTGGAATTTCACATCTTGAAATTTTCACCATTACTTGTACCTAATTACTAACTTCTTCTTTTCTTTATTTTTTATTTACATATTCCTATAAAATGATATTGAAGACAACAAATGTTTAAAATCATGTTATTGGCTTCAAATTCATGGAAGTATTTGCAATTGATTCTAACTCTCTTAGCTAACCAAGACTTGATTTTTCATCAAGTTAACCTTCATCCATTTACATAAACAGTCAAACCTGCTTTAGTGACCACCTGTCTACAAAGACCACATTGTTGTTTCCCTTGAAAATGGTTTCTCATTGAAACATGCACTAAAGGAACCTGTCTACAAAGACCACATTTTTTTGTTTCCCTTGAAAATGGTATCTCATTGAAACATGCACTAAAGGAACTTGTCTACAAAGACCACTTGTTTTGTTTCCCTTGAAAATGGTATGTCATTGAAACATGCACTAAAGGAACCTGTCTACAAAGACCACATTTTTTTGTTTCCCTTGAAAATGGTATCTCATTGAAACATGCACTAAAGGAACCTGTCTACAAAGACCACTTTTTTTGTTTCCCTTGAAAATGGTATCTCATTGAAACATGCACTAAAGGAACCTGTCTACAAAGACCACATTTTTTTGTTTCCCTTGAAACTGTTTTCTCATTGAAACATGCACTAAAGGAACCTGTCTACAAAGACCACATTTTTGTTTCCCTTAAAAAAGTATCTCGTTGAAACATGCACTAAAGGAACCTGTCTACAAAGACCAATTTTTTTTCTTCCTTTTGGCGGTCTCTATAGACAGGTTTGACTGTACCTCGTGAAATAGGATATTTGATCACTAATGTCCCTTCATAAGCTAGACTTCATCTCTTCAATTTCAAAGTACCGTAGTCCTTTCTTTTTCGGCATGATCTATTTTTTATCTCAGAATTTTTCATTCACCTAAAATCTTTTCTGTTACTTCATATGATTGGATAGATGAACATTTTCTTTGTGTGAATATTTATTCGCATATATATAAACATTTACATGGGTCGCACATAAATGCATGCTTTATTATTAAATAATCCTGTTTACCGTATACATAATACATATATTGTTGTTAATCTTGGACTAATGTTGCAGACCTGGGACCCGTTTCACAAAGCCTTTTTTCAATGACAAATCACAAAAATCATTGACAAATCTGCTGATAACCAATCAGAAGCAAGGATTTCAGTAGCTTCTAACAAAAACTGTCATTTGTCACTGATGACAAGTTTTGTGAAATGCCCCCCTGTACTACTCAATTGTTGAATTATGCAAGAGTATATATTCCAAAGGGAGGAAAAACAAAATAGGCCATTGAAAAGCTATAGGCATTCAAATATTAATCAATATAATAAATATAATAAAGACAAAGAATTCAGTTACATGTACTACTAATAATCTCTGACTGATCACTATTTCGTGTGCATGATTTGAAAATTAAATTGCAAAATCTACATGTATTCAAATTCCTTTTCAACTTACAAAATCACTCTAAAGACTTTTTACTAGTATTTAACCGGGGGCTATTACCCAAGCAAGATGTATTTTGGGGGTATTTTTAGTTGATTGCCATGGAATAATTGAAAATACTGAAGACTTAATTGCACTTCTCTATCTACAATTTTGCTGAATTGTACTTGTTTTTATAGCAGCTCACAAGTACACAGTGTACCAAAAATAGGATGAATATGGACAATGGGGTGAATTAGGGCAAGAGTTTCATTTTTTCTTTGACACACTGTGTAATTGTTTTCACATAGAATGATGCACTCATTTTTTTTTTTCTTTTCAAGACAGATAAAACAATGAACAGGGTTTGTCTGATACCTTGGAATTATAGAAACATTGTCAAACTTTTCAAATTTGTATCGCTTTTCTACGGTAGCTTAACCGTGCAGCAAGAAGGCGACTTGTTTAACTTGCCAAAGGACCACGATTAAGTCGAGAAGGCGAGTTGCTAAGACTTTGCCATGGTGTCTTATTTAAGTCGAGAATGCGAGAAGGCTTAGCGACTTTAAACAAGTCGCCATTTTAAACTTTAGTAACAAGACGCCTCGGCGAGTTGAACAAGTCACCTTCTTGCTGCACGTTCAAGCTTCTGTTCTTCTCACGCTGACATCTCAGTTCAAACAAGTCCTGGGGGGTGTTTCACAAAGCCTTTTTTCAATAACAAATGACAAATATCAGTGTGACAAATCTGCTGATAACCAATCAGAAGCAAGGATTTCAGTAGCTTGTAACAAAAACCGTCATTTGTCACTGATGACAAGTTTTGTGAAACGCCCCCCTGATCACCCCGGTCCTGTTCATCCCATTTTATTCTGGTCCAGACTTTTTTCAGTTTCATTTAACCATATTATATTCTTGATTTCTTGTTCATGTACTAACCATGCATAATCATCCTTTATTATCATGCACGCCACGTTCAGATCTCTAATCCATCTTCCTGGCCTATTTCTGTTTCAAGTGGTAAGATATGTGTGTCCTTGACCCCTGGTGACCCCCACCTCTGACCCCTTCCCCCTCTCCTGACCTTCCTAGTATGCTTTGTTCTATTAAAGGTATAGACCAGTTCTGGTCATGCGATTGTATTGTGAAAGAAACGTTGTAGAATCGATCAGAAAAGGTTGATCATCAGCATATAAGTATTGGTGTGTACTGCAAGGTTCTGGAATCATCTTTAACCCCTGGTGACCCCCTTCTCCCCCACCTCCAACCCCTTCCCCCCTCTCCTGACCTTCCTAGTGTGCTTTGTAATACAAAAAGTGAGCTTTTTAATGTAATGAAACCATACAGTTTGTCACTTTGGTCCAAAAGAGGATAATGCATCATCTGCTAATTTGTTCTTCTTCTTCTTGACATATAATAATGATATAATCACATGTCTTGTTTAACTAGGGTAGAGGTTAATTGGGTGAAAGCTCTTTCAGCAGAATACTGGTTCAAAATGCAGATCTCCATGGTGCCACGTTTTGTTGCTGTACATGTAGATATACATGTAGATACCCCAGTTCCCACCTACCCATGAATATCTTGTCTTAACCTGTGATCTTGTGAAATCGTCATAACCAAGCCGTTCTGTGTTATGCGGAACCTGCAATCCCTTCTTTCTTGAATGTCAATATGCTTCTAAGTATTGTGTTTGTTTCGTATCTGATGGTGTAGGTAGTTTGCATGTGTTGCTTAGCCTTTATTGAACCTTAATGTCACATAACTAGCTGTGTCATAAGTTTCTGTTTCATGACAAGATAATGTATGGTCATTCATTTAGTCAAAATGTTGAAGGTCAACTTTCTTGAAAGCTGTGCATATTTCTGAGGGTTAATGTACTTGCATGTCTATCGTGGTCATTACTGATACTTTCTGATCTTTTGGTCTTTGAAACTTTGAAACCATCATGACTCAATCATTGTTTATCCTTCTTTCTTCAAATAAAAAATGGTTTAGTTCTTTACAAATCAAAGGCTATGGAGACTTGAGGAAGTAAACTGCTTCTAAAAGCAAAACAATTACCAAAAAAAATAATGCTGCAAAATTAAATGAGATGAACTTTGTGCTTTGCACTTCTTACAAACAGATCAATGGGTCTGTCTACAACCAAGGGTATGCAGTTATGTTTCTACTCCCTAAATGAATTTGCCTTCTGCTATTCATTTATACTTACGGTAATGATTTGTCACTAAGTTTTGTGACTGTAGTGTTTTGAGGCAGTTTACCATCTTGTGTCTGCTTATCATGTTAAAGGGGAAGTCCATCCTGATGTTAACTTGGTTTTAATAGAAGCAGAATAATGAGAGGAACAGGTCAGTGAAAGTTTGAGCAAATTCTGATTAAGAATAAGAAAGTAATGATTTTTTTAAGGTGTGGTCATTCAAACATAAATTGGCAACCCATGGACGTATTTGGCGAGGTCCCCTCGCAATTGCCCTATTCTATAAAGCTTTAAAACATTATATTCTCCCCTAGGAAAATTGTCAATCATACATTCATTCCTAATATGGTTATGGCAAAAATGTTTTTATACAACCCCTACATGTATATGAAACAAATCGATTCTTTCATCAGTAACAAAGAAAATTGAAGTTTATGAAATTGTCTGTACAGCGTAAATTAGATCTCCCAAGATACAACACAGTGATGCCAATTTATGTTTGATTAATCACAACTTCCACAAATTCATAACTTTCCTTCTTTTAATCGGATATTGCTCAAACATTCACTGACCTGTTCCTCTCATTTTTCTGCTTAGAACTATTAAAACCAACTTAATATCGGGTGGACTTCCCCTTTAAGGTGGCAAAACCAGAATGCTAAGGTTAACATTTATTCTTGCACATGTGTATGTATGTGTCGTGCATGCAAATGAACTAACAATTCTGGTTTATTACCCTCACTTTGTATCGATTGCAGTATGACAACATTTGCTTTATTGACTTGCTTTAGGAATATACTACATGTAAGAAAGGATGTTCGACTGCTTGTGTATTGTAAATGAGCCTAATTCTCACTAATTCTCACAACTCTGCACAACTTTAAAAGTACATAGATACACCGACAACAGGGTGGCCTGTACTTCTACAGAAGAAGAAGAAGAAAAGAACATGCTGGGCATATCAAACTGCTGATATTGTATTCAATGTATACCCACTGTGTTTTTACAAGTAGAAGAAAAAACAAGGACATTTCTCAGTTTCCTTCTGTCATACAAGGATATAAAGATGATTTAAAATATCAGGGTGTGCGTGTGTGAAACTGAAAGAGAGATGCTAATTGTAGAATGAATTGTGTTTTATGCTTTATTGTTCCTTTGATCCTGTTTCCTTGTATACATGCTCCATCGTGCCTCATGTATATATACAGTTAACAACTAAACTATTCATACCCTTATCAAGTTTTTTTTTTAAGTATGTGAAAAATCTCCTGGACACCTCCACCCTTCCCAGAACAATTCTTTAATACCAGTAGTTGATTTCTCTTAGATAGATGACTGAGGTTAACTGGGGGTATTTTTCAGGAGGTACTTGTGCGTCTCTGCAGGGGGTCATTTTAATAGGGGAAGTAGTCTTAGTGTGCAGTCATCCTCATACAGGTTATGTGAATTCCAATGTGTTTTGCAATATGTATATCGAGGGGTCAGTGACACAAAGACGTAACTCCATTTTTTGCCATTTTGAGAAAAAGCGGTTTATGTGTCACTGAGCACTGGGGCCTTCTGGAGTTAAGTCTATGTTTCAAAAGCCTTTGACTTCAATAGGGTGTTGGGTGGAGTTAAGTCTTTGTGTTTCCTGGAAAGCCCACATTTCTCTGAACATTTTGATATCAAATACTCATTTTGGCAAAATATGGAGTTACGTCTTTGTGTCACTGAACCCTCGATATGTTCATATATTTTTTCAATTGATTGTACTGTCATATTTTTAAATGAAATGTGCCTTCAATTTTTGCTTTTGCTTTTGTTTCTCCTTAGACTTCACCTCCTCCTCCCGCCCAGCAGGGAGCTCAGGGAGCCCCCGCCGTTCCTCCCCCTCCCCTTCCAGCCCAGCCCCGCCCTCACCAGCCCGCCCATCCCCCTCACCTACCACCATCAAACACCCCCCGGTCAACGCCCCGTCCCCCTCTACCGCCTGGAGCCGGGGCGGCCACCAACGCAGGCAGCATGGAAGCCATCATCAGAATCCTGACGCACGAAGGTTTCCATCGGGAGGAGGTCGTCAAGGCCCTGGACATCACCAAAAATAACGTTCCAATGGCTCGCAGGATCCTCAAAGAACTTACAATAACTTACTAACAAGGGTAGGACATCACCAAAAATAATGTTCCAATGGCTCGCAGAATACTCAAAGAACTTTAAACAAGGGGTAGGAATCGTAAGTTCTTCTTAGGAATTAGACTGCTAAAGGTACATGTATTTTAACATGTCCCTTTGCACTTGGTAATAGTAGGAAAGGGATTTCATCTACTGAAGGTTTCCATCTTACTTAGTGATTAGAAGTGGCAAAGCTCCTGGGGCACGTGCCCCCCCCCCCCCCAAATAGACTGTGGAAAAAATAGAAATTAAGAGCAAGAAAGGAGAGAAAAGGAAAGGGAGAAGGGAAAAATGACAGAAGAAGAAGACACATGGGGCACCTCCTACACCCCCCCCCCCCCTCTTATTACCAGCCTAGAGCTTTGTGATTATGGAATATTGTTATAGTCATCATTATAGTTATAAAACTATTTGAGCCAGTAAAACTCACTTTTAAAATCTAGTATACCCTGACACTGCTGCTTTTCAACTGTTAGAAATGTTCACTTACAAATTATTCGCTATAAAAAGGTACTTATGATGTATGAAAACTGTGGTTGAACCATTGATTGTAGAATGTTCAAATCCACTAGATTTTCTAATTTTATTGTTATTTTCATCTTGGTTTCTGTTGAGGCCAGTGAAAATTTGTAGGGAAGAGATTTATTTGTATAATTCTCTTGAGAGAATAATCTGCCAAGGTTTTTGCGAACCAAATTACAAAGAATTACTGTTATTCCTCTCAGTTAAACAATGAGAAATTAGCTTGTAGTTTTCACGTACATTAAGCAGAGGTCACTGTAAAAACCGGAGAAACAAGCTGACATAGATAAAGCCATGCTGTGTTTCCCATGCGTTCTAGGGGAAACGTATCGATAACCCAAAGGCCGGAGAAAATTTTGGACATGTTCAAAATTTCAAATTTCCCGATGCTTTTCCACATTGAACCGGTATGGAGACGTTATCCAACCAAGAATGCATTGTAGAGTAGAAACGCATGCAGAAATATATGCATTTCAAAAATTAGAGAAACAAACTGACATCAAAATGAAAACAGTTTTGGTGTGACCTAATAAAGCATTATATTTGTTATGGTTGAGTAGCAGAGGCAACCTACATATTGAGATGATGCATGTAGCTTAGCATGTATCTTGTATTAATTTTGCTATGAAGGTAGTAGTTTCGTTACCCAGACCTTTGTTTCATCTTGATCAAAAGTGGAGCCACTGCACTGCAATTGAGAGCTGGACTCTCAATTAGACTTCAACCAAAAACAGATGAAAGCATTCATCCAACTCCCCAATCACTGATGCTAATTGAACACTTATGTATTATATTTGATCATTTTACTTCCATTGTTCACATACATTATTTGTTTCTGTTTTATATATTAAATACATAATGATTAATAATTCATATATTCTTTTAAGTTACTGTGAATATTAGGGAAACAGTGCAGTTTGTTGCGACTTAAATATATGTATTTTTGTATAACTTTCCTCAAATGGTATGTTCATATATTTACTGTAAAAAATAGTCACCTACTGTCAAAGATATGTACTTTTGCATTTACTGACATTTTTATGTTTGAACATAGAGGGAGGTATACCAAAACAGGTTGCATAGAATTCATATTTGCTCAGAGAAATATATATAACATGTTAACAATGCAAGTTGGCAATTTAAAACAAGACTTCCCTCTACTGTTATGTCTACAAATGCTTGACAGTCATCTGGCTTCAACTCTCATGATATCATCATGGTATCTGTTCAGAGGCAAAAGGACATTAATTCTGTTTTAAAGTTCATGAGTAAACTCACTTCTGGCTCCAAACAGATGATATTTTAATCTAAATAACGTACCATATTTTTTTAATGATATGCGCCGACAAGTCGTCTGCTTAGGTCAGAAGAGTGTGATTTGAGCCTCGTCTGAATTCATGTCATTTTTTTAAAGCGCAGTTAAGTCCTTTCTGGTTCTACAGAATTTGTTGTTGTAAATGTGTTTAATTTCAAAATGTTTCAACGGGGTGAAGTAATTAACTGTGATATAAACCAAAATGGCCCCCGTCTATGTGTAAAAGCCAATGCAAACTTTTGCCTATTTACTGGTATATATGATATCAACTCATATTTTTATGTATCCCTCTTTCATTATTTTAAAAAGGATTGAATATTGTTTGTAGAATATTAGTTTTGATACCAAAAGATGAAGAAAATCATCCTGGCATTATATGATTGTGATTATTGCATTTTTGCAGCATCTTTCAGAAGTTGTTCTATTTTTTTCAAGGATTATTCCTTTAAATACAACTTGTATCTTGACTGAATAAACCATTGGGCTGAAGTCTATTTGTGTAGTAGAAGTATTGAACCATTTTGTACTGTATGAGATATCAATCGTGTAAGAAATAAGAAAATTGACATTGCTTTTAAGAAATAAATATTCCATTTATATTTGTATTTTTTAATATTTTAATGCATCATTTTTATAGACAGGTTTGATTAAGCATTGAATCTGAAAGAAGTATATATTTCATGCAAATCCTCGAAAAGAAATCATGATTATGTATTTATGTTGAAGTTGCTTTTGAGTATTAAACAGAAGCACATTTACACTAAGACCCCGTTCTCACTCACTTTGAAAGTGGTCTTAGTTAGACCGCTCCAGACCGCTCCAGAGGAACGGGTCTTGAGGAACGGTTTGCGAGCGTTCACACTCCGAGCAGTTTTTATGGCTCAAACCGCTCCACGAGTCAAAGTGGTCTTGTTGCTATGGCAGCTCAGGTAGGCGGGTCAATTTTTTTTGCACGCGGAATCCAAACCGTATGTACCGTACTACATGTTTCGCGCGGAACGTCACTAGCTCACTTCCGTTCAAAGTACGCTTTCCGTTCACATTGCACGTTAGAGCGCTCTGGAGCGCTCTTAATAAGACCCGCTCCTCAAGACCACCTCGGAAGGTGGTCTTCTGGAGCTGTCCAGAAGTCCGCTTCCTGGACCACTTTAACCGTTCTCACTCACCTAAGAACCGCTCCTGAGGAACGGGTCTTAGTTAGAGCGCTCCAGAGCGCTCCAACGAAGTGAGTGAGAACGGGGTCTAAGTTTTACATTCATGTATTTAGACCAATATAATGTTTAACGTATCGTTGTTTAAAGTTTAAATCGGCTCAACGTTTCCAAATGTTGAAGTTTGTAATGCCTTTCACCACGTTGTTACTATAAACAAAATGCCATGTATAAAATGAAGGTATATTGCTTGCTCATGGTGACTCATCACCATCATCATCATCACGTGCCTGGGGTGTGTTTCACAAAGATTCTAAGTCGAACTTTGAGAGGGTCTTTGGTCCTGAAATGCGCTATAAAAGAACGAATTATTATTATTATTATTATTATTAACCCTAAGTTAAGACTTTACAAGTATGGAAAGAGCATCTTTGAAAATATTTTGTAAAATTAATTTTAAAAGGCATAAATTGTTGACTCAAATCTTTCATATTTTCTATTATCATGGGAGATTTCATGTTCTTGATGTGGAATTTATGAAAAGTCTAAAATACTTATGTTTTGCTTTTGAATCTTATTTCATTATAAGTCTACAAATGGCTCTCCATAATATTTAAGTCCAACTGAGAGTTAAGTTCGACTTAGTATCTTTGTGAAACACCCCTCTGATCTATTACAGACATTGGCAGTCATGGACCATCTTTCCTTTTTATTATCTATGGTGACTACACTGTATGATACATATGGAGTGTTTGGATGGTCTATTCCGCAAGCTTTTCAGCACAATTCAGTCTTTCATTTAGTATGCAATTAAGGAGACATGTGAAGAAGTGTATGAAAGAAATACTTGAAGTTAATAGCATTTGAAAGGCAGAGTCGTAGAAATAATTTTGATTAAAGATTTAGGTTTGGAATCAAATACCAGATGATGAGAGGGACAGGTCTTATTCCGTCCACAAAAACAGTGGAAAGATCATGAAGGATAGTCCAGGGACCTGTGTCACAAAGTCTTTTTTCAATGACAAGTGACAACAAAATCAGTGACAAATCTGCTGATAACCAATCAGAAGCAAGGATTTAAGTAGCTTATAACACAAATTTTCATTTGTCACTGATGATAAGTTTTGTGAAATGGTGCCCAGGCAGAATTGTTTTTTTGTTCAGTGATTGACTAGTTTAGAGTCTGGAATGTTAAATATTTGTTTGAGAGACTAGAATTATTTCTAAGCTACTCTACAAGCTTCAATGGATATCATGTTACTTGTCTAACAATCATCCCAGAATGTTTTTTTTTAAATTCTGGATGAACAAATCATTTCCTGTCATTGTTTTGACCTTGTCATGTCATGTCTCCTATTTTCCATACATAGTTGCGACTTAGTTGTGGAGGCATACATGTAGATGTTTCATGGTCAAGTGGTTAGAACCCATGACAAGAGATAAATAGGTTGTGGGTTCAAGCCTCGGCATAGCCACTTATGGCCCTAAGGTCATTTTATCTGATTTGAGTTGATTCTGTCTACCAAGGTGTCTGAGTGGGTACGTAGTCAAACGTTAATCTTTTTGAATAGATGTGAGCCTCCTCTATTAGCAGTATTGCAACTGACCATAGTGACTCTGATATATGTAGTAGAGTCTTTTTAAAAGATAGGTTCAACTTTTTTTTTTTATGGTGATCATGACAATTAAACAAAAGAAATCATCTTCTAAGTGATTATATTGAATTTAAAGTGTAACATTGTCATGAATGGGATCTTTTGTCATTGATTATCCTGTTCCAAGCAATGTTCCATAGTTATAATTTTTTTTAAATCCAGGAACCTGTCTTTATTTTAAAGCCCCACTGCACTACTTAAAGCTACTTGCGCCCTCTATATAGCAAACAATACCTAATCGGTGACAATTGGTCCCCTATGATCCTCTTTTTCTTATGTTACTTAAGAGCTGATTTGATGAGATAACTACGTGTCAGTGACCTTGCAGGGTGGTCTAATCCCTCCTGTAAACTAGTACAGATGGGCTTTAAGACATGAAAAGCATTTCTTTGCCTTAAAAGTTGGGCAGTTTAAACCATATACCGCTCTTGCAAAATATTTGAGGAATAATTTATTGAAATATTTGTTCTTCCTCCAAGAGTATCAAATTTCTTTGGTAATATCTTGTTTAGACTCTGTGTTAGCTGCAGATCCTGACTGATGAAAAAAGAAGATTGAATGGTTAAGAATGACTCAATAATGTACGCTCTTGGAAGTGAAGCATTGCAACAAAATCAGACACTTTTTTAATCGTAGGATGCTAGAATCTATATGAACATGCGCAGAACTTTAACAAATATTTGTAGTCGTTTTTGTTTTTATGTAAAAGGCTCGCTAGAAGAAATAGAGACTTGATATTTGGTATGGCATCTGCACAGGTTTACTTATAAATGCTTGTCAGAATTTGATTTAAATGAAAGTACTGCATCTGATATTTTTGTGATGTATATGTATATGAAAATTATGAAAGCACACTTACCTATTTTTCCTTATCTTTCATGGATTGCAAATAATACAATTGCGAAATTGTCAATATTTTTGTTGTTCGTCACAATTAGCTGAGGAACATTTTTTACATGATGTACTGTATTATACAAATTAAGAAATGTATTATATGCAAGCATATAGTCAGCATAATTGAAACAGGAAAATGTCTCGTATTTTTATGAAATGAATTTATCAGATATGTAAGTTGTATTGATTTCAGCATTTAATTTGTTTAATGGTAATCTTTTTCATTGACTTGTATTAATCATACGGTTGTTATGTGGTATATTGTATAAACTGCTACATGTGAATATGTCGTGTATAATTTCTTAAAAAGCTTTGATCGAAAATGTACTAAAAACTTATTTGTTTTAAGCCAGAAATAAAGTATATATATGAAATTTGGTGGTAAGAATGCAAAAAACCTGTGGTCTGTTAGTCATTGAAAGTAATCATACCTGTATTGTGTATTTTGAATAGTGAGAGGGGACAGAGAGAGAGAGAGAGAGAGAGAGAGAGGAAGAGGAGGTGGAGAGAGAGGAGAGAGAAAGACAGACAGAGAGAGAGGAGGAGAGAGAGAAAGACAGAGAAAGAGAGAGAGAGGAGGAGGAAGTGGTGGAGAGAGAGAGGAGGAGGAGGTGGAGAGAGAGAGAGAGAGAGAGAGAGGAAGAGGAGGTGAAGAGAGAGGAGAGAGAAAGACAGACAGAGAGAGAGGAGGAGAGAGAGAGAAAGACAGAGAGAGAGAGAGAGAGGAGGAGGAAGTGGTGGAGAGAGAGAGGAGGAGGAGGTGGAGAGAGAGAGAAGAGAGAAAGACAGACACACAGAGAGGAGGAGGGGGTGGTGGAGAGAGAAAGACAGAGAGAGGGGTGGGGGGGGGGGCAGACAGACAGAGTGGGAATGTGGAGAGGACTGGAAGGGGGGAGAAGGAGGGGGTGACCTAGAGAGGGAGGAGATGCCTAGGGAGGGAGGTAGAGAGAGAGAGAGGGGGGGGGGATAAAGACGAGAGGGAGGAAGAGATATGGAGAGAGGCAATATGAAAAAGATCAGGGAAGAGAAGGAGAAATAAAAAGGGAGAACCAGAAATATTGGGAAAAGGGTTGTATGCTACTACAGAGAGGGAGAGAAAGATGGAAAAAAGCATAAATGTAATTCCTAACAATAAAATACATTTGCAAAGCCTATGAGAGGTAATACAATTTGCACACAAAAAACCTTGAAGTATTTCCATGAACCAAAAACATACTCCAATTACATTGAATAAAGGTTGTGCCAGTATATTGTGCTCAAAAATATGATGCAAACAAAGACAATAATGATTATCAGTGGTATCAGACTCTCACTTTCGGTCAGCCATTAAGACACTCCTGCCAAGGCATTAACCCTTTGATGTAGTTTCACTCTCATTTTATGTGCATTTACAGGCAGGTCCTATCAAATTCCCCAATCAACGAGCTGGTATAATGAAAGTAATTGTATTCATTCATAACAATTAGTGCCACACTCTTTGAGAGGGAAATTTATATCACAAGAGCATTTATGCTTTACATTTCCCTCTTCTTTGTCTCTGTAAGGTTTCAGTGGCAGATATCCTGCTCATGCATGATTTCATTTGTAATATCAATTTCTTTCATTTTGGAGCACGTGTTTGGGTTTTCCATGTGTAATATGCCAGCGAGTCCAAGTGCATTAACTCATATCTCATAATATTGAGTTAATGACCTTATGCTACTCAGCGGATGCTGCGATTGTTTATACAACTAGGTTAGTTCCGTGGAATAATTGCATTTGATCGACAGGTGTTATGAACTTGTAAAACAACTCTTTTATTTCAAAGCAGCATCTGATTTTTGGAAAAGGAGATTGTCAAGAAAGATTACTGAGAAATTGATTTGAGAAGAGCTATCTTGGGAACAAGGAAAAGGAATTGGAAAACTTCTTGAAGCCACTTCCAAGACGTTCTCCACAAGTTGTTGTAGACAAGGCAAAAAGGTAAGTACATGTACAAACACAAAAATGGTTTAAATATTAGTGCTGTAGTCAAACGTTTAACCGTCCGGTATCCGACCGCCCATGGCGGATTCTGTTTTCAATTGGACGGTTTCTTTTTCCCTTTTTTTGTTAATAATTTTTTTTTTTTAATATTTAAAAAAAAATTATATATAGATACCGGTATATATTTTTTGTTTAAAGTTTCGATTTATGCCCCTCCCCCTAGCACTATGCCTGGCAATGTCTCCCAGCTCAGTAATCTGTGTGTTGACTCACCACTCTGAAACTAGAACAACACTCCAATTTGTCTGTCATCTTGGTTTGAAAGTAATCTTTGTAATAGATCTCAATATGTAGTTTATAATAATAATTCATCCAACTTTTACACACGGCGTACCACAAGGTTCTATCCTAGGGCTTCTACTGTTTTTAATTTACATTAATGATCTTACACATTCTTCTAAAAACGACATTGTTACTATTATTTGTGACAAGTTCACAAGCACAAATCAGCGCCTTCAAATGCACCTCGCAGTTAAATGAAAGTCCTTCCCGCTTTTTCTCACAGACCTGGCTTGCTGCCGACAGAGTCGTTCAAAACAAAAACAAACTATTTTTTTTTTTTTTAATTGTTTAACCGAAAACCGTCCGGTTTTGACTGGCGGTTAAACGGAATTGGAGATATCCGTGATGTTACAGCGCTATTAAATATGCATCTCTATGAAAGCAAAAATGCTTAAAAAGTACAGTGCAGAGCAGACAGAGAAAAGGAGGGAGGGGGCAGAGGGAGGGAGGGGGCCGAGGGAGAGAGAGAGAGAGAGAGAGAGAGAGAGAGAGAGAGAGAGAGAGAGAGAAAGGTGGAAGTATGGGGCTAATAAAAACAAAGGAAGAAAATTTGATTGTAGGATTGGTACATTGATTACACTTAAATGATAGATATGTTTATCATTAATGCAAATGTTTAATGGAAAGTGATAAAATAAATTACCCTAGCACAAATGACTCTAAAAGAAGCAGCAGAAGGAACTTAAAAGATATTTTGTTGAGGAACATGTTGCACTGAATCAGATTAAACATTTACCCTTCACACAAAAACATCACAATATACACAATTTACGATACCTTTCATTTTATTGCATAAAGTTCCTTAGTTACATTATAAGTTGCAATTCTCACAAAGAGATCTGGAGGTCTTACTAGTTCTGAACATTATCTTTAAAAGGATTTTTAAAAAATCAATAAATAGGAAACCCACTGTTAAAAAAACAAATGTGGAGCCTAGGAAGGAAAGAAAATGTTTAACAAATTAAAAATTACTAACATACATGAACATTTTTAGTTGTGATTTATTCAAAGATTTTGATAGGCTAACGCTGGTCATAAATTCTATTTTAGAACATAATTTTTGTCAGTCCACTGAATGTACATTTTCTTACTATTTGGCTTTATTTTTGTTGTTTTTATTTGTTTTAATGAAAAGCTCACTTCAAAGTACATTGTAGCTTTTAAGAAACTCAATAATATGATATTTCAAAACTGCTTAAAGGGCATTGCAGGGATTACCACAGTAAAAATGTTGTTAACGATTCATAATTGAAAACTTAACTAAAAGTATGGTGGAAAAATATTAATTATTATTGGCAAAATTGGAGTCATTTTTCTTTGCAAATTGGAATTATTCAGCTGGTAGTGTTTTATTCACCCCTTCCGTTGTGTACACAATTACGGCATCAATTTTCACTCATAGAGCAAAAACCACAGTATTTTGATCTGAAATCTTGTACATACAGGTACACATTAAACTCATCTTGCTGTTAAAGACAAATTTTGACATTAGTTTTTGAGGGTTTGCAAACCCCTGATAGGGGTGTTAAGGGTCCACCATCTGTCTGATGATATTGATAAGTTTTGGCAAAAGGTTAGAGATCAAAGGTCAACAACAACAGGAGCCTCATCCTCAGGCTCCTCATCAAAGTCCCAAGTGAAATGTTTGGTCAGGTTCTTCTTGAACTTCCTGCCTTTCTCCTTCAAGGCTCCCTCCGCCTCAGATTGATGCAAGTTCAGAAAGAAGTCTCTCAAGGTCACCGTCAGAAAGTTATTGCTGGAGACAATATCCACAAAGAAATCTGATGGGATCTCCCTGACCTGGAAGTGAAGGATGCTGACTAACGTGGAGTAGAGTTCACTGTGAGTAGACATTGCTTCGATGCAGGAACAGAGGAGGTGGACAAGCTTCTTCCACTGGTCAAAGGCATCATAGACTTGTCCTACGAGAAAGCACACAAAGGCAAGCTGTAGCTCTGCTAGGACACCCTGAGAGTCTGTAGGATAGTTTTCCGCAAGGAGTTTGTCCAGGATGTAAGAATGATCCAGGCTGTACTTGGTGATCTCCTTGGCCGTTGCGCCCTCTGGGTAGTTCTGTTCAGAGATCTTGGAGAACCTGATCTCTGTTCCTGGTTCCCGATGCATCTGAGGAAGGTGATCTTCGGGGTTCTTGCTCTTCAGGAGTTCTTTGTTGGCTTCTGCCATCAGCTTCCTATCAGCCGTTGTCCTGGTGGCCATGTTAGGGACAAGTTGAGCCACCGATACAATCTTCCCACTCAGCGGGGACAGCTGCGCAACAATATCCGCACTGATAAGATTAGTCAAAGACAACCAGCGTTTCAGACTCTCATACGGGTACGCTCCGAGGGATGGATCACACTCTTGTAGCTGGGCTTTCTCTTCTGCATCAGAACTGTCTGTCACTTTCACATCGACCAAGTCCTCGATTCCTGCATCCCATCGCTTGATGACGATCTCTCTGGGTTTGAAACAATGAAAGAAGCCTGTCCTAGGTGCACAGTCTCTACTCTTCAAATTCACCGCACTGTAGTAGACAAAGTGCACTCCCGGTGGGATCATTTTCACTCCTTTGAAGCGGTTACCGGTGTTCCAAGAATTGTAATCGATACCAAACTCTGTTCCTGGAGGAACGTTAAGGAGGATGAGAGCAGCTCCTTCCTCAAACAGGACGTTAGCAGTCTTCTGATCCATGGTACTGGAGGTTGCCATTTTGTCTGCTGTTGTCCTAAAAGTAGAATGAAAGTAAATAGAATACAGTAAAAGTTTGTCAAGCAGTAAATATCTAGCAACTCCTCCACATAATAATAACTATATAAAGTATACAAACTCTTTCATATGGTCAGGACCAACTCAAAATGATGACATAATTTGGAACCCAATAGGTCTATAGAGGCTTAAGTTAAGCCTTTAAGCCTACATTTGGTAATTTCTAGTACAAGTATCTAAAAGTCAGGATAATAAAATCCTCAATCTCATCGTCAATTTACAAGCTGCATCACATCAGGAAAGCTGCTTAAAAGTAGACCCTTCTTCTGATAAAGTGCTGCTTTATAAGCTGACACTATAAGCTGACAACTAACTGTACAAGTGGAGTCAAAAGCTAGTAGTGTAAAATTTAAATAAACATTCACCACATATGTAAAGGTGTTGTGGTCGAGTGGATACGTCGACGGACTGTCGATCACAAGGTCCGCGGTTAGAGTCCCGCCGCCGCACTAATGTCCTTTGGCAAGACATTGATCTACATTTGTCACACTCCCCCCAGGTGAAGTAAATGGGTACCTGGTAGGAATTTATTCCTTGAAATGCTAGAGCGCCGTATGGCAGCCGTGCTAAAGCCAGGGTAATAATCGGGAGCGCCAGGAGGGTCAAATATGACTGACATGAGCGCTATACAAGAACCCACTATTATTACTATTATTATTTATTCTATCAAACAGACAAAAGATCGACTCTGTGCTCAACGCATCTCGATCATGTTCTATCATTATTATCTGCAACTTCACTAAACTTAAGTAATGCGCAGCTTTCCAAAGTGTGTCATCGCCAAACCAATGAATGAATACGAAGATCTGCATAAATTTGTTGACACACAGTCATGTCACAGGTGAATGAAAAGTTGAAATATTCAAAAATAAAAGTGTCGCTTCATCGCAGACGAAGCACATCACTGTACCTATATTTCGCATCTAGATTGATACCTACACACATTTTTGACATTACACACACCACACTATCACTGCATGCAGTGCATAATTTTTGTTGCATAAAGTAGCCTAGGCCTAGTATAAGGACTTAGAGATCTAAGCTGTTCCCAACCTAGAACTATTATTTTGGGGTTAATCATGTGTGCTGGGGATGTACAACCCAACCCTGGACCAGCTCGACCTTCCAACAGAAAGAAGAGCGCAGCGAAGGCTTGCAGCTCTTGCAGTAAACTTGTGATCGGCAAGAACAAACTTACATGCTCTGATTGCCAACTATTATTCCATCCTAGTTGTGTTGGAGTCAAACAAAAGCAATTATCGAACTTGAGAGCCAACTCTGCACAGTGGTATTGCTCCGATTGTTGCGCCCCGTGTAGTATGTGCGATGGAAATGTATTAAGGGATCACCACGCAGTCCAGTGCGATAGCTGCGATAAATGGTTACACACAGCCTGCTGTGATATAGATTACCAGTTGTACACATCACTTATGGCCAACAATTGCACGTGGGTTTGCCCACTCTGCAGTGAACTAAACTTTTCAGACTCATTCTTCAGCGAAGGTGAAATCTCAACTGAAAACCCTTTTGATGCTCTTGATACTGATGCTGATGCTTACTCCCAGCCGGCAAGCCAGAAGGATGTGGGTGCATCGCAGCCCAAGCCCAACAGTAACAGAAATAAGAGACATAATAAAGAGAATAGAAAGTGTAATGCCAAGAAGAGAGACAAAGTTAAATTGATATTGACTAATTGCCAGAGTGTAAGATCTAAAGCTGGTGATATCGAAGTGCTCATCGACTCCGTTAAACCAGACTTCATCTGTGGAACAGAATCGTGGCTTGACCCAGATGTTAATAGCAGTGAAATTTTCCCAGACAACCACTCTATCTTCAGGAAAGATCGTGAACAGCTAAAGACTGGAGGTGGAGTCTTCCAAGCAGTAAAGGGGGATTTGATTACAACGCACTGCAGTGAACTTAACTCTGACTGTGAAATATTATGGACTGAAACAAAAATAAAGGGGTGTAGACCCTTGCTTGTGGGAGTCTTCTACCGTCCACCGAATGACAGCAATGGTGAAGCAATCGACCACCTGGCGCAATCCTTTACAAGGTTAGGAAATAAGATCAATTCTCACAATGTCATCCTCACAGGGGATTTTAATCTACCCAACATCTCGTGGGATGATCATGTTGTCTCCAGCAGGAGTGGATACAGCACCAGAGCAGCTGATAAGCTTGTCACTCTAGTGGAAGAATTGGGACTTACTCAGCATGTCACCCAACCTACAAGAATTCAGGGAAACACAGAAAACATCTTGGACTTGATCTTCTCCAATAACCCTGAAATAGTGGACAAGATATCTGTTACAGATGGCATTGCTGACCACAGCTCAGTGATAGTGGACTTAAGAGTAGCTCCTACTAGGAAGCGTCCGATAAGAAGGAAAATCTACCTCAGGGGTAAAGCAGATACTCAGGGTATCAAGGAGACACTTCAGGACTTTACAGATACTTATTTCCAAACGAACCAAGACAAAAGTGTAGAGGACAAATGGGAAGAAATTAGCAGTGCAATACTACACACAATGGAAAAACATGTCCCGCACAAGTTTTCCACTAGCCGATTTAACTTACCATGGTTCAATAGATCATTACGTCGTACGATTAAGAAGAAACAGAGATTATACAACAAGGCAGTTAGGACAGGAAAGCCGGATGACTGGGAATCGTTCAAGGCCTTTAGGAAAAGCACCCACAAGCTCATTAAAGAAGCCCGTTCTTTATATGTTAGGGACACTCTTGAATCGGCAATTCTAGAAGAGCCAAAAAGGTTTTGGTCTTACATTAAGCAACTGAAACAAGAAAACTCGGGAGTAGCAGATCTCCAGCAAGGGGAGAAGACTGTAAGCAACGACATAGACAAGGCAAACGTTTTGAATGAACAATTCCGGAGCGTTTTCACCAACGAGCCTCCTGGATTAGCACAGTCCCTTGGCAACAGCCCTTACCAGAAGATTGGACATCTCAACATTACTAGGAAAGGGGTCGAAAAGCTACTCAGCACGCTGAAGACCAACAAAGCACAAGGGCCGGACGGCATTCCACCGTGGTTCCTGAAGATCGGAGCTGAGCAGCTATCTGCACCTTTGCAAGACCTGTTCCAATCTTCCATCAACACTGGAATAGTACCGCAAGAATGGAGAGACGCCAACGTAGCCGCCATCTTCAAGAAGGGGAGCAGGAAGAGTGCTGCAAACTACAGACCTGTCTCGTTGACATCAGTATTGAGTAAAGTCATGGAACACATCATACATAGCCACGTAATGAAACACCTAGAAAATCAACATATCCTATCAGACTTCCAACATGGGTTTCGTGCTAAAAGATCTACTGAAACGCAGCTAATTCTCACAATCAATGATATTAGCCAAGAACTGGATAGAAATAAGTTAGTCGACATGGCAGTGCTTGATTTTACAAAAGCTTTCGACAAGGTCCCTCATCGTCGCCTAATCTCTAAACTACAATATTATGGACTTGAGGGAGAAATCACTTCTTGGGTGAGAAGTTTTCTGATGGGCCGCACACAACGAGTTGTCATCAATGGTCATTCATCTCTACCTGCATCTGTTACATCTGGCGTACCGCAGGGTACAGTGACCGGCCCACTATGGTTCTTGTTGTACATTAACGATCTACCAAACAACATGGCCTGCACAACCAGATTGTTCGCAGACGACTGTCTGCTGTATACAGCCGTATCAGCTGATCAAGATACCAGCGTACTGCAGAAAGATCTTAGACAACTGGAAAGCTGGCAAGACACATGGCTGATGAACTTCAACCCAACCAAGTGCTGTACCATGACCATTGGTAAGAGAAACCCCCCTCATCACAAGTATAACTTTTGTAACCATGGTCTCGAGAGTGTGTCTTCTCATCCATACCTGGGTGTTCACATATCGAATACATTGAGCTGGAATACTCATACTCAGGCAGCTACCAAGAAAGCCCAGAGAATACAGAATGTAATCCGCAGGAACTTGTGGAGTTGCAACAAGAAGGTGAAATCAACTGCGTACCTGGCGTTAGTAAGACCGCTTCTTATGGGGCGCCAAGTGTTACCCTAGTTTTTCGGTATAAAATCACCTCATTTTGTTACAAAATTTGTACCGAATTAATTTTGTTACAAAATGATTTGTACCGAATTTATTTTGTAACAAAATTTTATTCTGTTAAAAACTTTTGTAACAAAATAAATTTTGTTACAAAATGATTTGTACCGAATTCATTTTGTTACAACATTTTTACCGAATTCATTTTGTTACAAAATGATTTTTACCGAATTCATTTTGTTACAAAATCATTTTTACGGAATTCATTTTGTTACAAAATTATTTTTACCGAATCTATTTTGTTACAAAATTTGTACTGAATTGATTTTGTTGCAAAATGACTTTTACCGAATTCATTTTGTTACAAAATGACTTTGTACCGAATACATTTTGTACCGAAAAACCAGGGTAACACTTGGCGCCTTTGGACGCCAAGTGTTACCCTGTTTTTTTCGGTAACACTTTGCGCCTTGGGTCGCCAAGTGTAACCCTGGTTTTTCGGT
The DNA here is from genome assembly GCA_035222895.1 of Strongylocentrotus droebachiensis. Lineage (NCBI taxonomy): Eukaryota > Metazoa > Echinodermata > Echinoidea > Camarodonta > Strongylocentrotidae > Strongylocentrotus > Strongylocentrotus droebachiensis. The sequence goes on along the minus strand of JAVYIG010006660.1, from coordinate 36,380 downwards.
ATAAAAATACTTCATTTTGGACGGAATACATTTCGTACCGAACCCATTTTCATTCTGTGTACGGAATTATAGTCCGTGCATATAGTTTTGTGTCCGCGGAATGCAAGGTCAGTGAACAGTATACTGTTGATGCTTGGGGGAGAGGGGGATTATTAACCTTGATAAGAAGTTGTGTTCATACTGAACGCACTGCCTCATCCTGATAACACATTAGTAGCGTACACACGGTGTGTCTACACTCAACAATACAAAGATACTGGAAGTTAAAGTTCTGGACATGAACAAAGCGTTTCGCTATTAAAACTGTAACTAGTGACTTAAACTAGATTATAACAATGTGCTATTGCATAATACATATAGTAACTGTCACATGTCCTTGGCTAAGAATTTTGTATAAGTAAGCAAAAGACAAATAATGACAGAGAATATAGTTTAATTAAACTGTATTATCTCAATAACAAAAATAATAAATACTTATAAAGCGCACTTAGTTAACTTACTCAAGACGCAAATTGTGGGCCCTAATGCAGGCTCTTAATAATTGGAACCTGTAAAGTTACGACGAGAAAAAAGATATACATAATATAATATTTGCAAGTTGTAAATCTGTATTGTTCTTTGTAATATACCCTGGAGGACTTGGGAGGGGGTAGCGGGAGGGGCTGGCGTTTTTGAGAGGGGTGATGAGGCGAGGGGGGTCCAAATAAGGTGGATAATGCATTGGTAAATTACTATGATCAAAAATCGATATATTGAATGTAAATTAATATATGAATTTTTTGCTTTTGTACCCCATGGAAGCACATACGTACGTGAACGCTACGGTAGACTTTGCCTTGCTTTGCAGCTTTGTGTTTTAAACTTTCCTTTTATGAAGTTATTAAATGTTAGCGTAGGCACCTTCTTTATTTCTTGCCAATTTAAAAAGTATCTTGGTATTATATTGAGTGTAGACACACCATGTGTACGCTAGTGTCTTATCAAGGTTAATAATTAATCCCCTCTCCCCCAAGCATCAACTGACCGTGCCTTCGCGCGGACACAAAACTATATGCACGGACTATAATTCCGTACACAGAATGAAAATGTGTTCGGTACGAAATGTATTCCGTCCACAAAAAAAAAAAAATTTGTAATACAGAATTAATTCGGTACAAAGTCATTTTGTAACAAAATAAATTGTTTAACATAATGTTGTTACAAAATACAGTTTTGAGTATATTCTGTGACAAAATGAGGTGATTTTATACCGAAAAACCAGGGTTACACTTGGCGACCCAAGGTGCAAAGTGTTACCGAAAAAAACAGGGTAACACTTGGCGTCCAAAGGCGCCAAGTGTTACCCTGGTTTTTCGGTACAAAATGTATTCGGTACAAAGTCATTTTGTAACAAAATGAATTCGGTAAAAGTCATTTTGCAACAAAATCAATTCAGTACAAATTTTGTAACAAAATAGATTCGGTAAAAATAATTTTGTAACAAAATGAATTCCGTAAAAATGATTTGTAACAAAATGAATTCGGTAAAAATCATTTTGTAACAAAATGAATTCGGTACTAATCATTTTGTAACAAAATTTATTTTGTTACAAAAGTTTTTAACAGAATAAAATTTTGTTACAAAATAAATTCGGTACAAATCATTTTGTAACAAAATTAATTCGGTACAAATTTTGTAACAAAATGAGGTGATTTTATACCGAAAAACTAGGGTAACACTTGGCGCCCCATAGCTTCTTGAGTATGCATCGTCAGCCTGGGATCCCTCTACCAAGCAGAATATCAAGTCCCTAGAACGTGTCCAACGACAAGCAGCCAGATTCTGTACTAGCAACTACAGTAGAGAAGAAGGCACAGTCACCAAGGCGCTAAAAGACCTAGGATGGGAATCGCTTCAAACTAGAAGGAGAAACCAGAGACTCGGCATGTTATACAAAATGAAAAATGGACTGGTCGACATTCCTTTGTATGACTATGTACAACCGAATCCCAGAGAAACCAGGGGGAACAACCAGAAGTTCCTACAACTTCGCCACAAAGCTAGAGCCTACCAGGATTCCTTTTTTGTGTCAACCATCAAGGACTGGAATAACCTCCCAACCTCCATAGTAAGCAGCCCATCATTGACCACTTTTAAGAACAATCTACTTAAACATTCCCAATAATTTGATTTGAGTCAACCCACACACAGCGTGCTCTGTCTACAAATACGTTAGCGTGGATGTGTCTGGAAAGGACATTTTGCTGACCAAATCATACAGATACAGATACAGACTGCCGCATGCATGCCGACAGATCCTTGAAACAAACACAGAAGGGTACACATGGGACTGACCTTACAATACACAATATTCGTCCCCTAATTTTGCGGCTCTGCATTTGATATAGCTGTAGAAATTAAGTTCAAGTGTTGTATATTTATTACAATTCCTTAGTCCTTTAATAGCTAAGTAATTCAAAATCACTTACCGGTGCAATTGCAAACGGGAGTATGACAATCGTTGACAAAAGTTGTGAAATGATTTACAAGTTGTACGTGACCCGACATTGATGGCGCTAGAGTAGAAGTTCGCGATGATAAGATTGACAACGTCTAATGTTTCATTTATCAATAATAAAAAGGAAAGCGTTTTAAAAACGTGAACGATGGATTTTCTATTGAATGAGTGCTTTTAATTGATTCAGTACCGTATATCGTATATCTTCTTCTTATAGTCATCATTATTATCATCATAATCATCATAATCATAATCATCATTGTCAGATCATCTTCAATGATCATCATCAAAATCATCATCATCTGCATCATCATCATATTTATCATCTTTTTCATCACTATGATATCAACGAATTTCCAATTTCGGTTTAACTTAATAAAATTTGGAGTGGACTTTTAAAGATTATTATTGTTATTATTATTTTTATTATTATTATCATCACCTGCGCATCCTCAAAATCAACATAATTATGTATCATCTATTTGAACACTTTATCATAAACACCATCATCACCATTGCCAATCATCTGTATTATCACCATCAATCATCATCAATATCATCGTCATCATCATAATCATCATCACCATCACTAGCCACCACCACCACCATCTCCTTCCTCCTTATCATAATCATCATTATAATTATAATCATCATTGTAGTCATACTCATCATCAGTATAATCATAATCATCATCATTATAGTCATAATCATCATCATTGTAATCATTATCATCAATATAATCATAATCATCATCATCATTGTAATCATAATCATCAATATAATCATAATCATCATCATTATAATAATAATCATCATCATTATAGCATCATCATAATCATCATTTCCATTATCATCGTCAATCTAAAATCATTTTAAAACACAAGCTCAAGACAGATACACTGAAGGCAACTTATTGGCTTAAAACACTTTATTCCAAACGTTAACCATGAAATGATCAGTAAAAGTGAACAGTAACACAAAATTGGAATTCAAATTTCAAAAAATGAAGAATTAGAACTTGTAGGCCATAGCAAAATGAGAAACCTGAACCATATCCACTGAGAAAAGATCTTCTAACTCATTATTTTACAAGAAAGATGATTGCTCATCAAACAAACCTAATGGTAATGGCACAATTAAGAACTTTGTCAATTTTCTGTAAAACATTCTGTTGCGAATAATCTACATGTACTACAATTTTGCTAGGCTCTGCTTTTGAAATATGCATCTATTGTCACCAATTAATATATCCAATCAAATTTTGTTTTTATGCCTTAAATAATTCACAACTCTTATGATACAGGAAAGAATTATTATTCACTCTTCGATGGCACTTAAATAATAAAGACAGTGTAGAATGTAATAAGTGACAAAAATGTAATAGAATAAGAAAATGAGAAATGGGGACAGGCAGAACGGACGACAGATAAAGATAGAATGAAAGAGAAACACAGAAGTAGAGATATATTTAAAGGGTATGAGAAAGAGAAAAAGAAAGGGAGAGAGAGGGAGAAAGAGAGAGGAGAGAACAAAAAAAGAATGCCTATTATTGGTGCTTTGAAACAAAATGCATGTAATGGTTTTTTAGAGAGCAATGGATATGATTTTTTTCTTTTCACTGAGTATCAAAGCAACTTAATTCTTCTTTTCTCCCCTTATATAATATTCATATACATGTATGCTACAAGCTTATAAATGTACAATTGGTGTATCTGACACAGTAACATCAACTCACAAGTTAACAATTAACATCTTCCTATGTACATAATATGTAACACACAGTGTGAACTGAGTCAGCATTGATTGAAAATAAACCAACTATCATGTACAATAAGCAAAGATCTAAGGGCCCATTCAGACAAAGGTTGTAAACCGTGTAACGAACATGTGATTGCTGAACAATACAACACCAGAAGTCCAGCAAAGAGTTCTTCATTTTGTTTATATCTTCTAAAATTCAGGATCCCAGTTTGTTTCTCTATGTGAGTCTGAAAGAGACTATGACATGTACAGTAGTTCCCATAGGTGCAGTACAATATGAACCTCAAAAATACTGCAACTTTCCATTTATTCACAAGAAAGTTTTGTCACCACGTTTTATTTTTTTCTTAAAGAGTTTTTTTCAGCACTAAGTCTGAATGGGCTTTACAATGATAATTGAATAAGTATCATCATTCATTACATCCCAACACCAATGAATAAAACTGAGAGATAGAAAGAGATAGAAGGAGAAGAGGAGGAGAGGAAAAAGATAGGGATAAAATAGCAAACAAATGAGGATAATTAATGACTGAATGACGGACATAGAAAAGATAATGGCTGTGAATATAATTTGTTCATTAATTTATAATACATACTTTATTGAATGCTCCGTAACTTTATCTACAGCATCAAATCAACCTTAATCAAATCAAATTTAGACAAACAGACTGGTGCGTCAACACTTCTACAATGCATATCATGTAATGAATAGATTTCATCATTACCAAGTAGAGATTGGGCACCACTCAAAGATAGACTTCTGTCTTTATATAAAGAATCTGTTCAATGTTAGATTTTTTTTCTTCAATGTTGCAAAAATTAACAAAATTTAATTGAATGGCTGCAAAATAACACACTCCTTTTTCAAAACGTTCTGGGTACCGGTAAGTAAAGCAAGAAAATCCTTAGCTGCGTATTGTTAGTACCACAGAGCTACAATTTATTGAGTTAAAACTACTCGAGAAAGTGACCAAGCTACATGAAATACGGTGGCTTTTCATAATCTGTACATGGATTGAAAACAACAACACTGTATATCTCACGATAATTATCATAAAAACAATTGATAAAACAATTGATTTCATTAAATATCTTGAAAAACTAATTGTACATGTGGACCTTACTGCAGAATTAACCTGTTTGTTACAAACTTAAAAGTCAGTGTGTCTAGTATAATTCATATCACACATAGGTGGCTCAGTCATAATAAAAATATTAATGAAAAAAATAATACATGCACACAAATTATATTTTGTAAAGATGCCAGTATTCATTGACAGTAATGATTATTTAATACATTAGTAACTACCGGTACTACAATAATATGCAATAAATCATTATCTAGAGTGAATATACATTCCAGATAATAATATAATTCATGAAAGAATTACAAACATAAGAATTCAACATCTCTAATTAATGTGATTATGATAAACATCCACAGCTTGACGTTTTGCCTTGACATTAACTCCAACTTTTGTGAAATCAGCGATACATGAATTCTTTGTTAAGAGACAAAACACAATCATAAACCAAGGCATTATTTAATGAAAGTGTCATAGGGAAAAGTTCATTGACATTTCATCGAGACATGAGGTGTCGACAAAATTGTCCTTACGATGGCTTCCACAAAATGATGCCCTTGGGATCAACCTTTCAACTACGGTAGCTTTCGGCATAAAATAATTTTAAAGGTCACAAAACTCCACTTCAATTTTTATATACCATTCCTATAAAATATAACTTTTTTTGCTATGCTGTCTCTTAGCAGAAAATGATGGAGTTAATACCATCATCGTAAAACACAAATTTTCCTCCCCATTTGGAAAGAATTTATTTACATCCCGGATTTTTGCACCAATTTATGTAGACTAACAACATTCTTACAAGTACATATATATGTACATGTAGTAATCGTACACTACAGTATCAAAAAACACACAAGAAATATAACAATATTTATAAACAGAACGGATACAAGTAACTCATGCAATTAATACATCTCAAACGATAATTACAATATTCACAATATAAATGGATATCCAAAAATGTACAATCTTAAACATGATAAATGCAATCAAAAACTGAAAATTACACATGTCAATTGGCTAAAGTACTTTCTGATTTACACTAGAAAACGAGCTAACTTTCTTTTTTTTTCCTTTTCAATGTTTTGTTTAGAAATGTTTTAGCAGCTGAGGGAGCAGAAAATAGTTTATACACAGACGAGCTCACAGACGTTGGATGCGAAAAGGGGAAAGCAAATAAGTAGTTATTCATGAAAATCAGAAAAAGTCAAGATATCATTCAGGTAAAAATACAATGATTTTTTCTTTGTAGGAGAAAAGACTCAAACTTTTTTTCTGGTCACAATTATAAAATATTGATTTTTTTCTTTTGTTTCTGTTTCAAATTGATGATTAATTTCATGACATTAACGCTGGGTAAAGTATCTTTGGCTTAATTGTCTGCAGAATTTTAATAGAATGGAATGTACATCTTTCAAAACACGAACATAATTTTAAGGCACAGCAGAATATTTCAAGACAAATTTAAGTAGTTTATTGATGTTTTTCCTAGTACTTGTGACCATCTTATATATTTTGCCTATGGATTATACTAGTTTCATATTTTTCCAATCAGTTTGTTTTTCAGACACTTTAGATCTGTGATCTTGTGTTCGATGCAAAGAATATTATCAAACAAAAAATTCTAGATTTATCCATTTTCATTCCTGTTCCATGTTCCGAATCATCAGTGAAGAATTGTTTTCAATTTTTGTTTCATTTACTTTGTTCTTTTCTTTAGAAATATAAATAATTCTGTGGCAGTTTTGGATCATACAAATGAAACTGTACACAATGTATAATGCAGGGTGGAACACAAGCAGTAGCCCGACACACCCATATCAACCAAGTAAAGTCTGCATCGCACGCATTAGGTTCTATCAATTGAAATATCAAATATAAAGAAACTTGAATTTGAAAGATATGTTTTCTTGTTCTACCCTTTTTCCATTTTTAGGGGTTGCCAAATATTTCAATCGTGTTTAGCTATCGAAAGTGGGAACATATCATTTGATTCATATGCTAAAAGATTACCCCAAAAAAGGAATTCACAGCAATTTTGGAGAATGGCCAGCATTCGCGAACAAGAACATATTAAGAGAAAAACAAGATTCAATTTATTTATAAATTAGATAAATATTTTGTGTTGCAAAGCATGAATTTGTGATAGGCAGCAATTATTTGAATATATTTCACTAGGTAGCTTGAGCATCAGGAACAGTGCTAAACATCAACTCATTTACAATTTGCATCTTACAATTATATTCATCGTTCTCCCTTGTTGTGATTCTGCAAGCATTGCCAATTTGGCGATCACAAGGATTATTTCAAGCAGGGGTATAGGATAGACATGAAAGCACGTTTACAGAAAAAATTGCTGGTTTTCTTCTAAATAGATCATACACAGTGTCTGATTAAAATCATCATAATTAGATAACTGGTGCATTTCAAAGCATATATGCCATTTAAATTATCGATATGATACCAAATTCTTGTGTACAGTTTTTCACACATTATCTTTACAACCTAAAGCATAAAAAGTTGTTGGTCTTGAATAAACGCGATAGCATCACTCTGAATAACTAAGCTTTAAACATAAAAATTGGTCACAGTAATAAGAACGCATACTCCTATATCTCTAGGGAAATGGCAAAACTTGCAAGTTATGGTATAGGTGCAGACACAAACAAAAAAGCATAAATTGGAATTGTAACAATTCTCTTCCTCTCTCATATTATGGCTACAAAGTGCAGAGAATCTGGGTTTGTTTTCATTATTTGTTCATTATCTTCCAAGAACCTTATATGTATAATACCAACAGACAATAAGCATGAAGTCATTCCACTTTAAGTTTGTCATAGATTTAAGATAATCAAATTGAGTGAATCTTCATCTCAAAACCAAGAACAACTTTGCACAGTCCAATAGCAACCAAAGGTCATCAGGGACAAATGACAGTTGTTGTTATAAGCTACTGAAATCCTTGGTTATGATTGGTTATCAGCAGGTTCATCACTGATTTTTGTCATTTGTCATTGAAAAAAATGCTTTGTGAAACAGGTTCCAGGTGGTTGTATCAAAACCAATGGGAATGAGAGAACTCGGTAGTCTAGAGGTTAAAACTCTTCTTGTGCTCAATGGATGATCTGTCGTTGTGACAAGACTTTCAAAAGTGTTCTCGATAAAATCATATCTGCTCTGTCTGGTAGGTCTTGAGATGCCGAATCAATGACGCCGAGAGGATGTAGTACCGTACGATGATTATTTACAGAGCTTGAGAATCACGCTCACACCAAGATGGATGAATAGACAACAACGTCGTTTTCGTTTTTAGGAACATGTTTGTCGGTGTGGCCCGCCTTGTGTGACAGGTCTAAATCGGCGTAGAGCATGGCTGCTGGGTCATTCTGAAATAAGAGAATGAAATAAAAACAATTACTATGGCAATAACATAGAGTGATAATAACAAAAATAATAATGAAAGTAATAGTAATAAAAATAATAATAATAAAATAAGAAACAGATCAAAGAAGAAGAACGAGAAGGAGGAGAAAAAAAGAAGAAGAAGAAGAAGAAGAAGAAAAAGAAGAAGAAGAAGAAGATTAAGAAGACGAAGAAGAAGAAGAAGAAGAAGAAGAAGAAGAAGAAGAGATAAAGAAGAAGGATAAGAAGACAACTCCATATCATTATTACAATGCCATTAGAATTCAAACCCAAAAAGAAATGTGCACCTCCCCACTTCCTTGGCAATATTCCTTAATTTCCAACTACACGCATGTGCACCATCTCATACATGCCTGCATGCATGGCAATAAGACATTCAACTAAATCCAACCATTACTGATTTTACCACCCTCCCAGGTCTTGCATCCCTCTCCCGGGTCCACGGTGGCACATTCATACAAATGCATGACAACGAGACAGACAGACACAGGTGCAGTGAGTCGCATGATAATGCAGAACGACATGTTTGGATGGATACATTGAGCTTGAAGTTCTCTTTGATAAACATCTAGATTTGAGGTAATGAAATTTATATTTTGTTTGAAGTTTTATTTTTTGTTTTTAGCCCACGCTAATGCACACACGATGATGATCACAGTATTATGTAATAGTTTGTAGAATGAAGAAAGCCATCAAACATGTACAAATCTGCAGCTCTTTCTAAACAGTTTCTTATTTCGACATGAACTAAATACCCTTACCGGTGGATGGGTGAAGATGATGTGCTAAAAAGCACCAATACGTCAAAATTTGAATTTTTATTTTGTATTATTTATGAATCGGAGCAACCAACTGAGAGAAAAATTCCCTTTCTTTCCAAGTTGATACATTGTCAGATTTAAGACTTATTAGTGGGTTGTGAGCTCATAGGTCAAATATTAAATAAATACGAGATTAATGGGTAGAAGGTTTGGGTACAAATGTTCAACAGATTGGGTAGGTGTTGGTAGAACCCCCCCCCCCCCACCCCCCACCCCCCGTCAGAAAAGCCGAGACGTACATCCACCACAGTAAGCTAGCAACTCCCCCCCCCCCCCCCCAAAAAAAAAAAAAAAAAAAAAAAAAAAAAAAAACTCCAGGGGGCGTTTCCCAAAACTTGTCATCACTGACAAATGACAGTCTTTGTTATAAGCTAGTGAAATCCTTGCTTCTGATTGGTTATCAGCAGCTTTGTTACTGATTGTTGTAATTTGTCATTGAAAAGAGGCTTTGTGAAACGGGTCCCTGGACAAAGGACAATAGAAAACAACAAATCAAAACAACCAGCAAAATCATATTGGGTTTATATAACAAGGAGCTGTCAAGATACATTATGCCCAAATCTAGGAATGATCCCCCCCCCCCCCTCCCCCGAAATAAAAATATGGATATGCCACTGCTACACCACATGTAGTTCTTGCATGATTGAAGCGCTAGCATTCTAAACGACAAGTACACACATATCACTGCATTCAATTCGCCCAAAATCTGCAAGCACAAAAATCGGCTACCTTTAATTTTGTTTTTAAATCAATCAATTTTTGTCCCAATAACCAAGGTTACAATAGCTTCAGACTCAAACTGACAAATTCCACCACTATCATTAGAAAAAAATACAATCAAGCTTTGAAGAACACTTGGCAGGGCAGGTAAATATATGACCATGAAAATCAGAAGAAAAAAGGGTGAACAAACCTTCAATGCCAGTTTCTTTTTTAGTGAAAGCAGAAAAGAACCAGAGAACACATTTTGAGAAATGTTTAGAAACTTTTAAAAAGGTTTCCAGTATTTTCATTTCGATTTTCAACCCACAAAAGAAAGCTTATCCAAAAACAGGATCCCAATTTAGGAAAGCAAGCATGATATTTTTTTTTTTTTTTTTTTTTTTTTTTTAAAACAACCCTTTTTTCTAGCAATTCATGACAAAACCACTTAATTCTTTATTGGGGGGGGGGGGGGGGGCATGAAAAGATAATTAACCAAAAATTACATGTACAATGTACATTTCATGCTTGATCAAGTATAGGCTTGGGCGGTTCCCTTGTTGATGAGAACCGACTCCGGTTCCCACTCTCGGCCTCGGTTCCAAGTGGAATCGACTCCCGCTGGCTGCCAGATACAGTACATGTAATTGGAGCCACAATGCTGTCAAGGCCACACACACACACACCAGGGAGGTGTTTACACACTGGACGTTATGTACTGTGCATGTCGGCTCCACTCAGCAGTGGCACTGATAGCAACAGATGATTTTCTGTGATATTTTTTTTGGAAAACTTTACTTTGAAAAATGAGTATCAAAAGTATGACTGTATGTGTGACTTGTGTGTGTAAATTGATGTTGTGTTTATATCTGTTTCGTCTCATGATATCTCTACAATTACATGCAAACAATAAAGAAGATCAAAGTGCAGACCTTTATAAACAGTTATGAAATGATTTATTTTACTACTTTCAATCAAATCGAGAAAAAAACATGACCACTGCTAATAAAGTAATTAATTATTTAATAACTCATGGCAACTTGGCAACAATGTAAACAAACAAAAACATGTTAGGTCTATTTTAAATTCTAAACTTCAATGTAGAATGATGGAATAATCAACTCGTACTTACACTGCTAAAATGTAAGATATGCTGAACAATTATTTCCACTAAAAATATGGTAAACAATCCATTATCAGAGTAAGAAGTCGTCATGTAAAACTAAAGATTCTGATTCCCTGCCTAAATTAAATGAAATATATCCGAAACATGCCTGGCCCGCTGGCTCTCCTCCCAGGGACCTATCTTTATCTAAGAGCTAAGTGTAAATAACTCATGCTCACATGGCCGCCCGCCCGCCCAATGCCAAAGTACCCAAGCACTTTAATGACCCCAGCCCCAGCGCGTGGTTACTACTAACCACGTGCTTTCTAAACAACAGATAACAGCGATCGTGGTTTTGGAATAACTAGTCTGCATTTTCAGCCACTATTAGAGATGGCGCCACCTCCTTGGCTTGCCTGACTTATTCTCGTTTAAATACCCCCCAAAAGAACACAAGACAGAAAGATGTAGATCTGCAAAACTTATTTTTGAGACAAAAATAATAACAGAAGGGTATGCGAGAGGGGGAGAGAAAGGGAGAAGGGGAGATGTTGACCTGCCACATTTATTCTTGTGACGAAAAAAAAAAATCACTGAAACAAGAGATAGGGGGTGGGGGAATGTACATGTAAATTGTAGACCTGTCAAACTTATTTTTAAGAAGAAAAAAACCTGATGAGGAGAATTCAAGGGAGAGAAAGGAGGAGGAAATTGTGAGTTGTGTGATTTAGTTTATTTGAGGAAGAAAACTAAACGTCTGATGTCTAGGGGAAGGGGAGACTAGGGATAGAGAGAGAGAGAGAGTAATCAGTTTGCGCACGAGAGAAAACATGAATCAACTTGTTGATCAGTATCACACAGGCTCCAAGAGGAGAGAAAATGGGGCCATTGTTCCAACACTCTTGCGCATTCACCAAAGGTCAAACATTCAGCTGGGGGGTGGGGGGGGGGGGGGGGGGCAGTTAGCACACACACCTCACTCTGATGCACAGTACTAAGAAGGAGGTACACACACAAATGTGTGTATCAAAATCGCATGCTGCTAGTGCGCCCATCGCTCGCATGCATTCTGTTTTGACAGAGCTGATTTTGTTCATTCTCTGTGCTGTGGAATCGACTCCAGCGCCAAAGACTCGGTTCTTATCTTGGAACCGAGACTCCTTTTCTCGGAACCGACGTGCTCGAGTAATCGACTCTCTAGAGATTGGAGTCGACTCCTCGGCTCTGGATTTCAGAATCGGTTAGAGTCGGGTACTCGGCGCTCGCTCCCAAGCCTAATCAAGTAGCCATGCAGTGATGGTAATTAAGACGTGACAGAACACAGAGCATGAGAGTAAATGAGTGAGCGGGGTACATGCAGATAGTGGGGCCGTGTCAGGAGTACCTCATGCAAGCTATGCCACCTGATATCCAGCATTAGATGCCCCTCTCTGTGAAGTCTTCTGATCGCATTAAAATAAAATGGACACTCTCCAATCAGGCTGAATCAAAATGCATCATTCACATTCTGGGGGGTGTTTCACAAAGACTAAGATCGACTATAAGTTGGACTTAAATATGGCAGGCTGTTCATGCCACTGTTTGCTTTCACCATTTACTGGCATTGGTCTCTCAAGGAATGTACAAATCATGGTTACAATTCTACAGAATTGACATATTATGATAGTGCATTATTGAAGGAAAAAATATTTTCTAAAGATCATTATGGTGAGAGCAACCAGTGGCATGAATGGCCTGTCATAATTAAGCCCAACTTAAAGTTAATTTTAATCTTTTTGAAACACCCTTCTGAAATGCTTCTTGGAACTAAATTCCATGCCATCTTATAGCATTAAAATCCTAAACTAATTTTTAAAAGCGTATTCTTCATATAAATCAGAAAAAGACTGGGTTTATTCTCTGGGCTTCGTTAGATCCACTGGTCCTAATAATGCCGCTGGCCTCTCAGTTCTATTGGTCCTATATCCTATATGTAAACTGTATAGTGGCCCCAAACCCCTACTCTAAAACTAACTGGAATTAAGAGCAAACTTGTAGAAAAGCCCGAACAAGTCCCATTGGTCTTAAAAGTTAAGGGACCAAAGAGAGATTAAAACTATACAGATGCCCCCCTCCTCCCACCGCCCCCTCCCCAATTTGTAACATTGAGAGTTTCTGAAAGATATTTTAAAGTCACAACAGAAACAGTACAATATTTCTTTGCAATATTTAGCCATCAAAATTACAGTAAGTGGAAGTAAATTGTACATTCTGAGGAAACATAAGCAAAGTGTCTCCCATCATCTTTATTTTCAGCTTTAAAATTCAAATCTAAGAATTTGTAAGAGTTAAAAGAAAAGGAAAGCTGTCTCCAGAGTGAATACACTTATTGATATGGGGGGTGTTTCACAAAGATCCTAAGTAGAACTTGACTCTAAGTTGGACTTTAAAATTATGGAGAGCCATTTGTAGCCTTAAAATGAAATATATTCAGATGACATTCTATTCGAGAAATAGACTTTCTATTTTAGTCTAAAAAAATTGACTGATTTTCATTAAAATGGGTGCTTAAAATTTTGATAATTGTACTCCGATTGTTTCAATTTTCAAAACTAAATAAAAAAAAGTAATCACAGAGTGCGGCAGCTTTATTGTATTGCCCAAGTTATTGAATTGCAAGCTTGGCTTCTGCCGAACCTGCCAGAGCACGCTGCCAAGGTTTGGCTTCTGCCGAACCTGCCAGAGCACGCTGCCAAGGTTTGGCTTCTGCCGAACCTGCCAGAGCACGCTGCCAAGGTTTGGCTTCTGCCGAACCTGCCAGAGCACGCTGCCAAGTTTCGGCTTCTGCCATCAAAGTTCAGCTTCTGCCGAACCTGACAGAGCACGCTGCCAAGGTTTGGCTTCTGCCGAACCTGCCAGAGCACGCTGCCAAGGTTCGGCTTCTGCCGAACCTGCCATAATAGGCTGTCATAGTTCGGCTTCTGCCAAACCTGCCAGAGCATGCTGCCAAAGTTCGGCTTCTGCCGAAACCTGCCAGAGCACCCTGCCAAGGTTCGGCTTCTGCCGAACCTGCCAGAGCCGGACCGTCAAAGTTCGGCTTCTGCCGAACCTGCCAGAGCACGCTGCCAAAGTTCGGCTTCTGCCGAACCTGCCAGAGCACGCTGCCAAGTTTCGGCTTCTGCCATCAAAGTTCAGCTTCTGCCGAACCTGCCAGAGCAGGCTGTCAAAGTTTGGCTTCTGCCGAACCTTCCAGAGTAGGCCAGCAGAGTTCGGCTTCTGCCAAACCTGCCAGAGCACGCTGCCAAAGTTCGGCTTCTGCCGAACCTGACAGAGCACGCTGCCAAGGTTCGGCTCCTGCCGAACCTGCCAGAGCAGGCCGTCATAGTTCGGCTTATGCCGAACCTGCAAGAGCATGCTGCCAAGGTTCGGCTTCTGCCGAACCTTCCAGAGTAGGCCAGCAGAGTTCGGCTTCTGCCGAACCTGCCAGAGCACGCTGCCAAGGTTTGGCTTCTGCCGAACCTGCCAGAGCACGCTGCCAAGGTTTGGCCTCCTGCCGAACCTGCCAGAGCACGCTGCCAAGTTTCGGCTTCTGCTATCAAAGTTCAGCTTCTGCCGAACCTGACAGAGCACGCTGCCAAGGTTTGGCTTCTGCCGAACCTGCCAGAGCACGCTGCCAAGGTTCGGCTTCTGCCGAACCTGCCATAATAGGCTGTCATAGTTCAGCTTCTGCCAAACCTGCCAGAGCATGCTGCCAAAGTTCGGCTTCTGCCGAAACCTGCCAGAGCACCCTGCCAAGGTTCGGCTTCTGCCGAACCTGCCAGAGCCGGACCGTCAAAGTTCGGCTTCTGCCGAACCTGCCAGAGCACGCTGCCAAAGTTCGGCTTCTGCCGAACCTGCCAGAGCACGCTGCCAAGTTTCGGCTTCTGCCATCAAAGTTCAGATTCTGCCGAACCTGCCAGAGCAGGCTGTCAAAGTTTGGCTTCTGCCGAACCTGCCAGAGCACGCTGCCAAAGTTCGGCTTCTGCCGAACCTGCCAGAGCACGCTGCCAAGTTTCGGCTTCTGCCATCAAAGTTTGGCTTCTGCCGAACCTGACAGAGCATGCTGCCAAGGTTCGGCTTCTGCCGAACCTGCCAGAGCAGGACGTCAAAGTTTGGCTTCTGCCGAACCTGCCAGAGCACGCTGCCAAAGCACGCTGCCAAGGTTTAAACATTCAAGGTTTCAAATTGAAAAAGGACCAAAAGTGTGTCAAGTTGCATTTTACACATTCCTGCATGGGCATTCATAGAGCATCATTCTTTCAGAGGAAGAGAGCTGCCTTAATGGGGAGCCTCTCGTCCAAATACAGAGGTATACTGTACATTTGAAGCAGATCAGAGGTGACCACATGCCACATAAAGATGAAATTTGTTAGCCCCATGTCTACATCAAGAAAGATATACAACTAGACATATAATACTTGTTTGGAACAAGTATAGGTGGGCTGGTCAACTCAAATTTGAGACAAAATAGAGCAAAAATAAGCGACATACTGCTTACAAATTCTTAAAAGACAATATCATGTAGATTCATAACGTGAACTAAATTCACCTTCTATAGGCATAACACGCAAATTATGAAGTTTTTGACATGAGGCCTTTAATCAAAATGTTCACTATGATGACGTCATCAAAATGAAAAATGGTTATTACTGCGCTTGTAGAGAATTGTCTTAGCTACAACATATCGAAATTTTGAAGAAAATTGATCAATATTTACAGAGATACAATCAATTTTACATAAATATGCTGACGTCATAATATGCAAATTCGTATTTTGAGTTCCAAGGCCATTGTGATGATGTCACGATACACTTAATGGCCAAATGAGACATGGAATCATATTTCCGACTCATACTCTATCTTAATATGAAAAAAATTGAGGATCCCGGTGCATTCCAAAGAGCTATAACGGATTTTGTATAGGCATGTTTTTGCCCATATATGCTATGTATTAAAAGACCTCGCGCGCACTGACATTTATCTTGAATTTACGCTCATCTTGTTAATAATGGTCATAAAGAGATAAACATGGAATCAAATTCCTTGAAAAAATATGAGAAATATCATGAAAGAAAACAAAATGGCGATTCTATGTTTTTTAATGGTGTTACGCGCGAAAACGCGCGCGCATGCTCGTACGCGCGATGTTTTATAAAATGCTTAAAATGACCTGAAACGTATGCAAAATAAATTTGAGACGATTTTGAGCATTTAAAAATTTTGCGCGAGTATTGACGCGCGGACGTACGCGCACGCGCGCGTTTTTTGACCTGAAATTGACTGGACTGATATTGACCTTGATCATGATAAATATGAATGAGAAATAACCTTTGGTTATGAAGATATGATCAAGAGTTTATTTTCAGAAAATTTCACAAAATGGCGCCTAGATGACGTCATCAGTCAAGGTCAAGGTTGAAAACCTTACTGTGTTTTCTCCATATGCCTATACATATGTGTGCTAAATTTCAAGTTATTTGATTAAGCTTTTTCTAAGTTATCTTGCTAACAAAAAGTGGGTCGAAATAAGAAAAATAAATAAATAACTAGACATATAATACTTGTTTGGAACAAGTATAGGTGGGCTGGTCAACTAAAATTTGAGACAAAATAGAGCAAAAATAAGCGACATACTGCTTACAAATTCTTAAAAAACAATATCATGTAGATTCATAACGTGAACTAAATTCACCTTCTATAGGCATAACACGCAAATTATGAAGTTTTTGACATGAGGCCTTTAATCAAAATTTTCACTCTGATGACGTCATCAAAATGAAAAATGGTTATTACTGCGCTTGTAGAGAATTGTCTTAGCTACAACATATCGAAATTTTGAAGAAAATTGATCAATATTTACAGAGATACAATCAATTTTACATTAATATGCTGACGTCATAATATGCAAATTCGTATTTTGAGTTCCAAGGCCATTGTGATGATGTCACGATACACTTAATGGCCAAATGAGACATGAAATCATATTTCCGACTCATACTCTATCTAAATATGAAAAAAATTGAGGATCCCGGGGCATTCCAAAGAGCTATAACGGATTTTGTATAGGCATGTTTTTGCCCATATATGCTATGTATTAAAAGAGCTCGTGCGCACTGACATTTATCTTGAATTTACGCTCATCTTGTTAATAATGGTCATAAAGAGATAAACATGGTATCAAATTCCTTGAAAAAATATAAGAAATATGATGAAAGAAAAAAAATGACGATTTTATGTTTTGTAATGGTTTTACGCGCGAAAACGCGCGCGCATGCTCGTACGCGCGATTTTTTATAAAATGCTTAAAATGACCTGAAACGTATGCAAAATAAATTTGAAACGATTTTGAGCATTTAAAAATTTTGCGCGCGCACTGACGCGCGGACGTACGCGCACGCGCGCGTTTTTTGACCTGAAATTGACTGGACTGATATTGACCTTAATCATAATAAATATGAATGAGAAATACCTTTTGGTTATGAAGATATGATCATGAGTTTATTTTCAGAAAATTTCACAAAATGGCGCCTAGATGACGTCATCAGTCAAGGTCAAGGTTGAAAACCTTACTGTGTTTTGTCCATATGCCTATACATATGTGTGCCAAATTTCAAGGTATTCGATTCAACCATTTTCAAGTAATCTTGCTAACAAAAAAGTGGGTCGAAATAAGAAAAATAAATAAATAAACTAGACATATAATACTTGTTTGGAACAAGTATAGGTGGGCTGGTCAACTAACATTTGAGACAAAATAGAGCAAAAATAAGCGACATACTGCTTACAAATTCTTAAAAGACAATATCATGTAGATTCATAACGTGAACTAAATTCACCTTCTATAGGCATAACACGCAAATTATGAAGTTTTTGACATGAGGCCTTTAATCAAAATTTTCACTATGATGACGTCATCAAAATGAAAAATGGTTATTACTGCGCTTGTAGAGAATTGTCTTAGCTACAACATATCGAAATTTTGAAGAAAATTGATCAATATTTACAGAGATACAATCAATTTTACATAAATATGCTGACGTCATAATATGCAAATTCGTATTTTGAGTTCCAAGGCCATTGTGATGATGTCACGATACACTTAATGGCCAAATGAGACATGGAATCATATTTCCGACTCATACTCTATCTTAATATGAAAAAAAATTGAGGATCCCGGTGCATTCCAAAGAGCTATAACGGATTTTGTATAGGCATGTTTTTGCCCATATATGCTATGTATTAAAAGACCTCGCGCGCACTGACATTTATCTTGAATTTACGCTCATCTTGTTAATAGGGGTCATAAAGAGATAAACATGGAATCGAATTCCTTGAAAAAATATGAGAAATATCATGAAAGAAAAAAAAATGGCGATTCTATGTTTTTTAATGGTGTTACGCGCGAAAACGCGCGCGCATGCTCGTACGCGCGATTTTTTATAAAATGCTTAAAATGACCTGAAACGTATGCAAAATAAATTTGAGACGATTTTGAGCATTTAAAAATTTTGCGCGCGCATTGACGCGCGGACGTACGCGCACGCGCGCGTTTTTTGACCTGAAATTGACCGGACTGGTATTGACCTTGATCATGATAAATATGAATGAGAAATACCTTTTGGTTATGAAGATATGATCATGAGTTTATTTTCAGAAAATTTCACAAAATGGCGCCTAGATGACGTCATCAGTCAAGGTCAAGGTTGAAAACCTTACTGTGTTTTGTCCATATGCCTATACATATGTGTGCCAAATATCAAAGCATTTGATTGAACCATTTCAAAGTTATTTTGCTAACAAAAAAGTGGGTCGAAATAAGAAAAATAAATAAATAATAAAGACGATTTTAACAAAAATATAAGGTGGTCTGTATTAGATACAGCCCACCTGATAAAGGCGATTTTAACAAAAATATAAGGTGGTCTGTATTAGATACAGCCCACCTGATAAATAAAGACGATTTTAACAAAAATATAAGGTGGTCTGTATTAGATACAGCCCACCTGATGAATACTTCCAGGACAAACCACAAGGCAGAGTTATTTTATCCCACTGTTGGGCAAGCTGTGGACGCAATTATTCTTCTGGCACGTAAAACTGAAAAAGGCGAGTACGATCTCGAATCAATTTTTTATTAAAATATTGATATTTAGGTCTTCAATTCATACATGAATTAAGAGAGCTAGAGATTTTTGTGAGTGTGTGCCCTTTTAAATTTTCCATGTCTTCATGCACTGTACGTTGATCCTTTTATTTCATGCAATTTTGAATGTTAACTTACTTTGGAAGATCTGCACTATGTTCTTCTCTCAGCTCTTCAATCAAGAAATTGAATTACTTAAGTTACTTACAAAAATCACATGCAGTACCAACTTCCCCATAAACAGCCATCTGCACTGTACTTTTATGTCCGACACATATTACAAATGACAGTGACCAATGCCCCAATGTGTATGGCATGTTTTCATGTGGACAACGTGAACCCAGGGGTCAGACAGGTCAGGGGTAACCTAAACATTGCTGGACCATGCTAGAAGTGCCCTTGAAATACATACATATACAGTATGGTACATGTACATTGCGAATAGGCGTAGTGTTGCACAAGCCCATCAGGTCATCTTAAAGGGACAAATACAATATAAACAGAAATAATCATTAATGGACATGGATGTTATTTTGCTCCTACAGTCAATACAGACATCTACATGTACAGTATGTTCATACATTCAGTAGACAATTCCTTTCCAAGTTAATACCAAGTAGAAGAATATAATTTCAGGACAGATGCCTGATATCATTTGTTACTTCCTACCTTCATACATGGCCATACAAATTAAATGTCTTTAGTATATATGCAGTGCATGCCTTTGATTTTCCCCAGGATTGAAAGGAAGTTGTACTGTATACAAGAAACGATATGATGCAAGGAGGAATGGGCAAAAATACTATCATAGATGGCATGATTGGATCAGTCCAAAACTAATCTATCTAATAAATCGAGTGAGTTTGACAGTCAAAAACCCTCTTATGAAGATGATACATTAAAGTTTAAAGGAAAATCCTACCTTCATAGCAACTTGCTCTGGGGAAAAGCGAATAATCATAGCAGCAGATTGGTGAATTTTCCACGAAATCGGACAAATAATACGATATGAATTTCTGACAGTTCTAAATTTAATGAATGCAATCACTTTACATATGGGAGTTTAAAATTGGCTGAATCGGTAATGCCACTATGACATAGTGCCGGTACAACCCTGTCATTTGTTCCAATACCAAACATGACTAAAATCTAATTTTTAAGAATTTATGATAGAGATTTCTTGTTTATTGCAGGACCCCTAACATCATACATGTATATGCAATCCATATATATTTTGAATATTACCCAGAGTGAAAAGGTGTTTAGGAGCTAGAATACTGGAAATTAATGATATTTTAGCGTACATCAAATGGGAGAGTTTTCAGGGAATACGTCAGAGTCAAATGACTATAGTTTGCCAATTTGAGATTCCCTTATGTGTAGTGATTACAACTTTTAAAATATCATAACTTTTTTTATTCTTTATCTAATTTCCGTCAAATTTTCACCAATCTACTATAATTTGTCTACTTTCCCTCAGAGCAACTTTCTATTTTCTAACCCCAATTCAACATAAATAACATAATTCTGGAAAAATCTGAAGCTTCATGCTCATCAGCTCACTCTGTAACAAGAGGTGCTCACTCTACCCTGCAAGGCAGTTAATTCCCCAATATATACATGCCATGTCTTCATGTGGACAATGTGAATCCAGGGGTCAGACAGGTCAGGGGTAACCTAAACATTGCTGGACCAGAAGTGCCCATGCAATACATACATATACAGTATGGTACACGTACATTGCGAATAGGCATAGTGTTGTACAAGCCCATCAGGTCATCTTAAAGGGGTAAATACAATATAAACAGAAAAAATCATTAATATACATGGATGTTATTTTGTCGCTTCAGATATCTATGTTCATACATTCAGTAGACAATTTCTTTCCAAGTTAAAACCAAATAGCAGAAAATCATTTCAGGACAGATATGCCTAACATCATTTGTTACTTAATTCCTACCTTCACACATGGCCAAAAAAAATTGCAATGAGTATAATTATTTCAATTAACTACATACAAATTATATGTCTTTAGTATATAAGCAGTGTATGCCTCAGGATTGAAAGAAAGTTGCACTACACAGAGACGCCAGGATGATGTAATGAGGAATGAGAAGTTTTTTGTCAGAAGAAAACTCGGCAGAAGCCGAACTTTGGCAGCGTGCTCTGGCAGGTTCGTCAGGAGCCGAACTTTGGCAGCGTGCTCTGGCAGGTTCGGCAGAAGCCAAACTTTGGCGTGCTCTGGCAGGTTCGGCAGAAGCCGAACTTCGGCAGCGTGCTCTGGCAGGTTCGGCAAAAGCCGAACCTTGGCAGTGTGCTCTGGCAGGTTCGGCAGAAGCCGAACTTTGACGGCCTACTCTGGCAGGTTCGGCAGAAGCCGAACCTTGGCAGCGTGCTCTGGCAGGTTCGGCAGAAGCCGAACTTTGACGCCCTACTCTGGCAGGTTCGGCAGAAGCCGAACTTTGGCAGCGTGCTCTTGCAGGTTCGGCAGAAGCCGAACTTTGACGGCCTACTCTGGCAGGTTCGGCAGAAGCCGAACTTTGGCAGCGTGCTCTGGCAGGTTCGGCACAAGCCGAACTTTGGCAGCGTGCTCTGGCAGGTTCGGCACAAGCCGAACTTTGGCAGCGTGCTCTGGCAGGTTCGGCAGAAGCCAAACCTTGACGGCCTACTCTGGCAGGTTCGGCAAAAGCCAAGCTTGCAATTCAATAACTTGGGCAATACAATAAAGCTGCCGCACTTTGTGATTACTTTTGCTTATTTAGTTTTGAAAATTGAAACAATTGGAGTACAATTATCAAAATTTTAAGCACCCATTTAAATGAAAATCAGTCAATTTTTTTAGACTAAAATAGAAAGTCTATTTCTCGAATAGAATGGGTTAATTTTCAAAAGCAGAAATTCAAATATTTTAGACTTTCATAAATTCCACATCAAGGACATGAAATCTCCCATGATAATAGAAAATATGAGCGATTTGAATCAATATTTTATGCCTTTTAAATAACTTTTACAAAGTATTTTCAAAGATGCTAATGGCTTTCCATAATGTCCAACTTAGAGATAAGTTCAACTTAGGATCTTTGTGAAACACCCCCCTTGACATGTTATTTACTATGATAACAACTGCCAAACAAGGGTGCTTCAAAATTATGTTTTCTTTTTAAAGGAAGACGAGTGGTTCCAATTTTAAGAATTACTTTTGAGAGGGCAAATCTTGAAACAAGGAAATGCGGCACACTTATTTTCAATGTGTTCAAATTTGTTAAAGGTAATACAAAGTTTTGGGAAATTTTGAAAATTGGGTGGATAGTGATTCTTTACAATTTTGATATATTTGGATGCCCCTGTGGATGTATCATAAGCACTAGAAAAATTAGCCCCTAAAACACTTCCGCTTTCGAGAAAAGTTGAATATAAACATTTACCGGTGTTCCCGGTAAATTTTGAAAAATTTCAAATAGCGCCTACGGCCGTACAATGGTAGCTGCGTCCATGAAAATCTCAGAATATGTAGTCGTGATATATAATTTCCAAACGGGAATAGCTAATCAGTCGATTTTAGTCAAGAAACATTATTTTGTAGCTTAATTAATATCTTCACCTTTAGAGGGAGCTATACAACATAAACAGTTTATTATTTATAATTTCATAACTTTAAACTCGATTTCAACCGCGACAATGATCACTGAATATTGTAGGATCGCATATGCTTCTAATATGTTTATTTGAACCAAATTCATGGCCCCATACCAAAACTTTGTATTACCTTTAAGAAGAGGATAAAGATCGATGGACAGACCACTTGAAAAAAACATTGAAGTTTCAGTTTCCATGAAAATAGTTCCTTAACTCTCTCTTGTTTGAAGTGGAATTTATTACGGAATGTTAGTTTAAAACTCTTGTAACCTTTCAGACTGAAACATTGGTGTCCACTATCATATCCAGTGCCCCATGCGTTTAATGCTCTTATGCTTTATGTCTGAGCCCTTTTCTTCTGTTCTATAGGATGGTTGAGTCCATCAAAAGCACATCCTGAATACAAATATTGCAAATGTCCAATGGCAAATACGACAGTGTAGGCAAAATATTCTTCTACATATCCTTCTACATATCCTTATCCAAATTTGGACCTGCATTGATAAATATTATATTATTTTGTTGATGCAATACAATATCTATTTCATCATTTTCCATAGATAAAAGTCTGAGTCATCTCTAGTTTTGTACTCAGCAGGTTAACCTCCAATGAGAACAGAACAGAAATTGGGGGAATTTTAAAATTCATATGAGGATATATACTCTTAAGGATTGTTCAGATGAGGGGCGGTAAACCACCCCCAAAAAGCTGTTACGGTTTTATTACACGTAAATGAATGTCAACTGCACATAACAAAGGACTAGCACGTATTCACATAGCTCTGTGTTATTAGATACAGAAATATGAAGCGCATTACACTTTACGTCATCATAGAAAAAAAAAGAAAAAAAAAACATTGCCAAGCCCTGCCTGAAATGTTATGTTTGGTCACATGATGCTATGTTGACCAATCAATGAACAGGATTTCACTGATCAAAAATATAATGAAATCTATAGCCATCACTATCTGTCCTATGTGATGTGCAATTGAATGAGTATAACTTTGACTGGTTAGGTTCTAAAGTTCTGTCAGCATGCCCCATGCACCCTAATGCAGGAATGATGCACCATTTTTTTTTTACAGGGCTACCACTGAATAATACAAGGGGGTGTTTCACAAAGATCCTAAATGGAACTTAACTCTAAGTTGGATTTAAAAATATTGGAGAGCCATATGAAGCCTTAAAATAAATATATTCAAAAGTGAAAAAATAAGTATTTTAGACTTTTTATAAATTCCACATCAAGAACATGAAATCTCCTTGGTAATAGAAAATATGAATGATTTGAATCAACATTTTATGCCTTTTAAAATACATTTTACAAAATATTTTCAAAGATGCTAACGGCTTTCCATAATAGTTAAGTCCAACATAGAGATAAGTTCAACTTAGGATCTTCGTGAAACACCCTCCAGGTATGATTGTAAATGTGCCACATGCCATGTCACTCGTAATTTTTTGAACGATATTTCTATTATAGATGAAGGAAGGAATGTGTGGACTTCAAAGAGAATCTCGGAATGACTTTTCATCCGCACCAGGGAAGAGGGCAGAGGTTATGTCAACATGTCAACAGTGCACAAGAAGAAGTATAAACCAACCCCCCCCCCCCCCCCCTGTAAAAAAAAAAAAAATTGGGCTCAAATTTTGAATCCTGCATTGTAAACATGCCCCTCCCGTTTCAGGCTACATTACGGTAAGTGGAAAACACTCCGTCCCTTGGATAGGATGGTAAATGGAGGCCCAATGCAGAGAACAGTCAACATCTTTGCACGTAAGGAACCCACTGCACTGCTCATATAAGAGTAGGGGAAAACCCCGGTGTAGTGGTCCACCTTCACACCCCCAATCAGTTATACTGGAAGGAGAGACCCAAGGGTTACAGTGATTAAGTTCGCTTTTAGCATCCCAGACAAAGGTGATGCCAAATACTTAATGATTTGCCATCACCTTTGTTAGGTAGGCAGGAGCAGTTTTCAGCCCTCAAGTCAAGAGGCAATCCATTATCTCTGTTCCAGTGGGACATAAACTTCTTTAATTCCATTCAATAATTTCATTTTCATCATGCAAGAAATAAACGCATGATACCACATACTTCTGATTGACACAATGCCTGCATGCATGACGTTAAGGGCACTGTTTACCAAAGCCAGAGAGATTCAAGTTTTCTCTCAAAATGCCTGTTAGTGAAGGGGGTAGCTGTAATAAGAATTTCCCTTTTTACGATAATCCAGAACAAAGATAGCGTACGCCGTCTGTGCATCAGGCAAGAGGGAAATAGTCGGAAATGTTAAAAAAGAGGGTAAATGCATGAAATATATTTTCGAAAGATGATAGCTTCTTGGAGTTACTTGACTTGTGCAGAGTTACAGAGAGAGGGAAGAGGGAGAGCAGTGAGGGTTATGCATAGGAAAGATTCTCAAATTTGCATAGATTTGTCAATTATCTTCAAACTTCATGCAAATGTTCATCAAATTCATTTATAAGTCATTTAGTCTGAATTACTCCGACTTCAAATTATCATAACAGATCTAAATGTTGTTGCACATGCCACATACATGTAGGTAATGATATTATTTCATCTGAGTCGGAACAATCCAAATTTGTTCAAAGAGCAGAGGATTACAGTCTACCCCTTTCAGGTCAGGATTTATTTCTAGGGTGAAACTGATCACATGTTGTTCTTCAAATTAGCAACAATAAAATTGTCTATTATTGCTACATTGTTAAATTAAATATAAAGCCTCTTAAACGATATATATGAGCAAGAATGTCATTGAAAAATTGCCAATTTTTATTGAAAAACAATGATTTTTAAATCGATCAATCTGTTGCCAATTTAAGGATTTTAAAAAGATGTATTTCCTTTTTTTAAATTCCTATCATCAAATACAATATTGTCATGAAACAAAAATGGATGCAGTGTATGCAGATTTTTTTTTTTTTTTTTTTTAGGGCTCTGAATCCAAAGTTATTGAGTCGACCACAAAATGTGGAATGATTGTCGCAGAGGGGATACTGAAAAGGTTGATATACATGTACCTTTACAGAAACGGTCAAAGTGAATTCAAAGATTTTGGACAGAAGTGTGTACCCAAGGGACAGAATGAAACTCCTTTCAGAGGGCAATTTTTATCCAAAATACGAATAAAAAATAAATCAAATAATGTAACCAGGTCAAAGAAGCCAATGTTGTTGATTCCAGCCAATTTTCATTCTTTTGCAATGATTTATTTGTCATATATTTTAAGAGAATAGGTAGAAGGAGAACAGACTGAAGTCAATAAAAGCACCAAGATACTAGTAACGTGACAGGGAGTGTTATGGGCATTGTGGTAACGTACACACCAAAGGAGATTTCATAAATGCCATCAAACTTCTGGCTATTTCAGATGATCTACCAGTAAATTTATTTAAAATTCCTATTGTATCCTGTTCTGTTATACCGACAGATGAATCAATATATTCAATTCAATTCATTTGTCATTTTTAGGAAATACTGATGGCGGGTCTACAATGGCATCTGTTGCTTGTGGATCTTTGGATAAGTACCAGAACTCAGACCATACTATGTGCACCATCTCCACTTCCTAGAGAGCATCTAATTCCCTAGTTTTTCCCTAGGAAGTTCATTTTCAAGACCAATTGTTTGTAACCCTGGGTCTAGAGGGGCAGTGAAGAAGAGATGCCTTTTCTTTTTCTTTTTACAGTTTTGATGGTTCAGATATTAGATCTAGGTGCTGAGAAGCCAGGTATACCTTGCACAAACATCATTCAACGTGACTCCTGAAGCATGATGCATTATGGGTAATTTGTATGTAGTATTTGTTCAATTTCTTTGACTAGTAAAGAATCTCAATGCAGCTTTTTAGATGCAGTGATGTTCATAAACCATCTCATATCAAATAACATCAAAAGAAATCAAACCAAACCAAACTATGCCACCAGAGGGCTAAATTGAAAACCTACCCCAAATAAGTTTAATGTAGCTTCTACTACACCAGAATCTGAAAGTCACAATGCAATTGGCTGCAGTTAGGAAAAACACTGAACTTTCTACTGGTAATTAGAAATGCCATTTTGGGTTTTGGGTACTCCACTCAAAAACATAAAGAGAAAGAAATAACAGATTTGAGGCTCATATTACCAGATGGCACTTACAAGGCAAAGTTGTAAAGAGTTGTACGTTTTGAAGAAGTGTGCGCCATAAATTTGACATTATACTGACAAATTGTGTGCTAACCTTTTCTACATCGTACAGCTTTAGTGAACATGTAAGTACCATGCATAACTTGCCCAGACATTTAACATGTGTACTACAATTAATGCTTAGATACACACTACATAGAATAGCCTTTTTTCCCTTTCAGAAACAGTGGAAGATATCCCATTCCCTAACTCTTGGGATGGTAATACAGGGGGTTAACACTTTTAAACATGGGTCTGATGCACATGTAGGCCCAAAGAAATTACAGGGAGAGGATCATCAGTTTCCATGTGCAGAAGGCCATAATTTGCTGACACCAGACTTGATGGAAATACCATTAATGGGTGCACAAGTCTGCACACAGCAAACTTGAACTCCTGTCTTAAGAGATGACTTTTCCATACAGGGGAATGGGTGGAAAATGCAAAGCATTACATAAGGGCCGGTTGATCATAAAACTGAAGGCTTATCCTGGTGACTGACAAGACCTATTATCGGGTAAACACCTGAATGGTGTCAAAATTCCCCATGAGAACCCACGAAGTTGTGTCTTTAAATCTGGACCCCCGTGCACAAACAAGTGGAGTAGAGCCTTCAGTGATTGTAAGTCAGCTCAGTGACATAATATGGATTACCAAAATGTGATGATTAAAGGCCCACTGTACTACTTGTAGCTACTTGCTCCCTCTATAGCGACCCTCCTGGGTGGTCTAGTCCCTCCTAGCCAAACTAGTACAGATGGGCTTTAAAGCCTAAATATACTCTGAGCCTCTGGCACATTTGCTCTGCATTACTTCCCAACACCTACCAAATGCCTAACTTCAACCCTGCACCCAACGCTATACTTCACCCTAACAACCTAACCCTAATTCTAACTTCACACCCAGTCATAACCCTAACCCTAAGTCTTTGACAAAATGATAATGCCTGGAGAAAATTTGACCAGAGGCAGAGATCTATGCATATCTGCCAGGATTTGATAATGGAAAATCTCACTCTGAGAGCGAGGCTTAATGGAACGCAGCGCCAAGATGCCCATCCATTACATGTAGTGTCCAAGCACCAGGATTGAAGGGAATTTAGACAAATATTTGAAAAAATATGACCAAGTAGGACTAGTTGGGAGGATTGGAGGTGGTGGGATTATGTGTTTACCTGGCCTGGTCCACTGCCTCTATCAGGGACGTCCCCTCCTCCGCCTCCTCCGGCGGGTTTCTTCTTATCTACCATGGCGTACCTGAGAGAGAGAGAGAGAGAGAGAGAGAGAGAGGGGGAGAGGGAGGAGAGTGGGGGGGGGGAGAGAGGGAGGGGGATAGAGAGGGAGAGAGAGAGAGAGGAAGAGAAAGAGAGGGGGAGGGAGGGAGAGAGGGAGGGAGAAAAATAGAGAAACATTTCATGGCAGAGAGAGTGAGAGACAAAGAACAAGATAAGAGCAAGAGATACAGAGAAAGGAGGGGGGGGGGGGGGAGAAAGAGGGGTAGGGGTTTAAACAGGGACAGAAAGAAGGAGCAAAAATTATAAATCAAGTATTCATGAGCTTACGATCCATTATTTTGTGTAATGTCATATTATTCTTTGCTGTTTACTTGTAATTCAATATTTCTTACATGTTTCTTTGGTATCTCTCACTTTTCCTTCCTTTTCCTTTCTTTTTCTTGCGCTTAGAAAGACTAGTATTAAGCGCTTTATAAATATAATGTATTATTGTATTATCATTTGATGTGTCCTTTCCTTTTTATCATTTTTACTCCAACGTATTGAATACAACAAGCAATCAATTTCAGCTACATTTAACACCGCTGCTTTTCAAGTTAAACATATATATATTTTCATTCACTTCATGGTAAGTTATTCAAACTTTCACCTCTGTGCTTAAAATTTCATCATTTCCTTGAGAGAAACTTGCTCTTAAGCTTTAGATTTCTCATTAAACAAATTAATATACCTTACTTTAAGAATCTTTTCTTATCTTGTCATCTGATAACGGTTGAAAGTGAAATCGTGTTTTTAACTATGCCCGCAAAAACTGCTTTAATATATGACGCTTAATTGTTTCTATAGGCGCTCGGGGACGTTACATCCTGCTATGACCCCCAAGGCGCGACGCGCATAGCAGTCAATATATCTATTAGTGAATAAAACCCCTCACACTGGTCACTTACATATCTTGATTCGGGTTATCGTTTGTATGCTGGATAGAGCCATGGCCTCTCGGAGCTGCTTCAGGTCTGGTCTTCTCCTGAAATGATGCAACAAAAGAAGAACAAAAAATTCATGAGAGTACTGTAAAGCTGATACTCACGCAAACGATGAGAGAGATCTGGGGGGTGTTTCACAAAGATCCTTAGAACTTAACTCTAAGTTGGACTTAACAATTATGGAAAGCCATTAGCATCTATGAAAATATTGTGTACAATTTATTACAAAAGGCATTAAATGTTGATTCAAATCATTCATTCAAATCTTCAATTGATGAATGTTTTCAATCTTCACGAAAGATCTTTTTAAAGATTTACATGTACCATTGTTGCCATTTTGTCAGGTTTTTACTAACTTTTGTATTACCCTGTCATTTCTAGATTTATGTGTGCCTTGGGTGCCACTAGAGGCAAGATATGTGGGTCTATTCAAATCTAGAATTCTGCATCTAATTCTTTTTATCGCAGCTACTTAGATTCGCCTTCAAACTAAAATTCATGAAACTCATGACACAAAAATAATGGGTTTAATATACAGTAGATAACCCAGGAATGAACACATGTAATATATTGAGGGTGAAGGAAGATAGTCAACCAGGCAATTTTTTCTTCTAATGACAATGTATGCATCTTTGACAAATTTAGGATTAGGTTTAGGGCAACGAGGTAGGGTTTAGGCATGTTAGGATAGGGTTAGGGTTAGGCTTCATGTAGGTAGAGTAAATTTTATCCTTTTGCTCCTGAATTTTTGTCACAAACACAAAGATAGCCCAAATCTCCGGAAATTGTCTTGAGAGAACGAAACAGACAGAGTAAAGTGTGAGTACTTGCAACACAGTAGTTTGATACAACATTTATTTACAAAAAAAGATGGGTTTATTTGACCTGAATGTCTTAAAACTTGAAGAAATTGAGAATAGGAAAGAGGGAGGGGAGGGTTAGGGTTAGGGGTTAGGTATCCTTCATTTAGTATTCATGAAGGGAATGATTGCTTAAATGCTGGCACAGATTTAAAAGGCAAATCATACAGAAACACTTTCTTTTGGGCTTTGGCAAAATTATGATTGAAATGGAATTACTTCAGTCTGTTAATGCCCTCCTGGCTCTCTGCGTATGAAATGTTTATGATTTATGACCTTCATTAGATCTGTGTATAGATACATCTAATGTATAGCATGAACCTACTCTGAAAAGGTGAAAACTGATGAAAATGTTCATGCATGTATATGTACTTGGAATGAGATCATGTGGAAGAGCAATTAGTGATGTTCTGTATGAAATCTAAACAGAAACAGCATTGTAATACGTGACTTTGAGTCTACATGGTATGAAATGACATTAAAATTAGCTCAATGAACTAAAATGAGCATAATTTTATATTTTAAAAAGCTGATGTTGAACCAGTAACTATGGTGATATTAACCTCCTGCTAGTGGCAAGATCAAATCTTTTTGAATATCAAGACAACTCTCTGATTAAAATTTCAATTCTAAAATAATGTATGACTCAGGAGGGTCTTTTTGTTATCCTTGATATATCTTGAGTAGTACCCCAAGGGAGAAGGCACTTTGGAGAAAAACAGAAATTAGTGATATTTTTGTACACGACAAATGGGAGAGTTATCTGCGACTACGTCGCAATCCACTGACCAAACTAGCAATTTGAGATACCCATAGGCTCAGCGACCTTATACCTCAAAAATTCATAACTTTCTTATTATTGGTCCGATTTATTTCAAACTAAAGCCATTCTTTTAATGACATTTTTCTGCTTTCGTTTTTGTGATTTGCATAGGCTAAAGCTATGGTCACAAATCAGAGCAGCGACCGACCGATCAGTAGCCTGCTCGGTCGCTGCTGGAATTAGGCATCGCCCAGCGATTAGGTCAGTGCCCGGGCGACTGCCCGGGCACCGAGCGTATTTTGGGCAGCGAGTGAAAAGTGAGCAGGCGCCGCCCAAATTTTAACTCCGCGCTAAAGCTTCATCGGCGACCGAGCGATGCCCTAAAAACAAGCGGTGCCCGGCCAGCCCCCGGGCAGAATTGGTTAAAAACTCGCCGCTCGGCCGCCGAGCAGGCTACTTTTGGGTAATGTGACCATAGCATTAGTGATCTCATATTTCAAACATTCATAACTTTCTTATTACTGGTCTAATTTATTTCATACTTTCCCTATTCTGTCTGTCTCATTTGTTTGCTTGGATTGGATTGCTAATAAAGAACAGGTAAATTTCTTAATGAAATGACTATATTTGCACAGTAGATGATTTGCATGTGACATAATCCGACCAATGATACGTTTGCGCTGTGGTTTACGATTTAGAATACTGGATATAACCACACGTTGACAATACTTTTGACATGAGCTGACAAATAGTAGTTGCATGTTGGTTTATGATAAGCATGTGGAAATGGCAAGGTCACATTTGTACATGATCTGGTATATTGCTGTTTGGTCTACAACTACTTCGTCTACTTCCCGATTGGTCTGTTCCCATATGGTCTACACGCAGCCCATCTACTATCCACATGGTCTCATAATCATTTCAATACATAATCATTTAATCCTAAATAATAGTTAAATGATTATGAGCCCTTTTGGGTAATACAGAGTGGGCATTCAACAAAGTGAGAATTAGACTAAATGAACAATAGACCAAAATTAGTAGTAGACTTATTGGAGATTAGACCAAATTGAAATTAGACCAAATGGCTATTATCCTAAATGTTTTTAGACCAAATTACAAGAAGACCAGATGATTATTAGACCATGTGGATAGCGGACAGGCAGGGTGTAGACCATATGGGAATAGACCGATGGGTAGTATACGAACTGGTTGTGGACCAAACAGCAATTCCCCCATGAACTGACCAATGACATGTTTGCGCTAGCTGTGGTATAAGTTTTGCATGTGAAAGGGGATAAGATCCCATACATACCTCGGCGGTTACATCTTTCACACCATTTAATGGTGATTCAACATCCTGAAAGTCACATCAAAGTCATGATTTATTCCAAGTTTAACCTTCAGTTTCAAGATTAATTTTATGCCATTTTCAATATTTGCTTTCAAAATTGTTTTCTGTATGTCTTACACAGGGAGAATTAAAGTTTCATCAGACCTATAGATGTGTATGAATGTGGGTGGTGCACAACTGTAGATTTAATGTTTGAATGTAGTACATTATGATATACACTCTATGGGAACAAGCCTGTGCGTGATGAAGGGAAGGTAAGGAGTGGTGCACACTACAAGCAGGGACTGTTCCCACTAAAACTAAATCATGCAAAGTTATGGTAACAAGCTTTTTGTTGTTGTTGAAAAAGAGTTGAAATAGGGAGGGAATCACAGCAAAATTTTGGCCACCTGTTGTGTGAATGGTATTCAAAGGTGGCCTGGTTAATGTCTACATGTGACAAACATTACACAGATTTATCGTGGAAGTCTGCACTTAATTACACACTGATTGATCTATTGAATGATTGATCCATTACATGCTTGATCAATTGATTGATTGAATGGTTGATCAATTATTGGTTGATCGATTGATTGATTGAATGGTTGATCAATTATTGGTTGATCGATTGATTGATTGATTGATTGAATGGTTGATCAATAATTGGTTTGATTGGTTGATTGATTTAATGATTGATCCATCACTTGCTTGTTTGGTTGAATAATTAAATACTAAATTGATTGATTGAATGGTTGATCAGATATTGGTTTAATTGATTGATTGATTGAATGATTGACATATTACTTGCTTGTTAAGTTGAATAATCAATTAATTAATTGATCTATTGAATGATTGATCCAATACTAGCTTGATTGATTGATTGATTGACTGACCTATTACTCGCGTGTTTGGTTGAATAATTAAATACTAAATTTATTGATTGAATAGTTGATCAATTATTGGTTGATTGATTGATTGATTTAATGGTTGATCAATTATTGGTTGATCGATTGATTGATTTAATGATTGATCCATCACTTGCTTGTTTGGTTGAATAATTAAATACTAAATTGATTGATTGAATGGTTGATCAGATATTGGTTTAATTGATTGATTGATTGAATGATTGACATATTACTTGCTTGTTAAGTTGAATAATCAATTAATTAATTGATCTATTGAATGATTGATCCAATACTAGCTTGATTGATTGATTGATTGACTGACCTATTACTTGCGTGTTTGGTTGAATAATTAAATACTAAATTTATTGATTGAATGGTTGATCAATTATTGGTTTAATTGATCGATTGATTGATTGATTGACCTATTACTTGCTTGTTTAGTTGAATAATCAAATAATCAATTGATCTATTGAATGATTGATCCAATACTAGCTTGATTGATTGCTTGAATGGTTGCTCAAATATTTGCTTGCTCGGTTCATAAAAGTACTTACTTATCATTCAAGTAGCATTTAAGTTTGCACTTAAGACTAATTAGATTACTTTACTGATTAGCCAATCGGCTTGAATGATTGAATGAATGAAATATTGGTTAATTGGTTCAATGATTAACCAATCGTGTACTTAGTTAATCAATACATTGATCAAATGATTGATCAATCAGTAAATTTAGTGACTATATCTAATTGATTAAGTGGTAAATTCAGATATTAACTAATAGATTGATTAAATAACTTCCATGTGATAACTGGCTGCACTGGCCGAGTGGTTGATAAATGTAAGTCAATTTAGCAATTATTACTACCTGTATATTGATTACTTGATTGATTGATAGTTAATTTTAAAAAAAAAGTTCTTTTCCTCCTGTTGATGCCTTACCTTCTCACTGCCGTTACTGGATCCTACAGCTCTTCCAGTAGGTTTATTGCTTGATCCGCTGCTTGACCTGAAGGTGAAAGATAAACACAAATAAAAAAAGAAAAAATGACATCAATGAACAAACTCAATGTTCATACACAAATATGAACTTTAGACTATGTGTTTACTGTGTATGATACCAATATGAGCTTGGTTTACCACCCTCTGATCTGTAAGTGAAAGACAGACACAAATAAAAAAACAGATTAATCGAACGATGAACAAACTACTTAAATGTTTATAACCAAATTTAACTCAAAGTCAACGATTATCCTGAGCATAATACAAAGGGCAATTCCATATAACATAGGCCATAAAGGCATATGATATATTTCTTCATTTTTACCACTTGATTAATAAAAGAGAAAGAAACAAAAACCAACAAACAAAACAAAACAAAACAAGACAAACAAAAATCAATTTGAATACAGTTTGTATGTAGACTAGAAGTTTCTAATGATCCGTACAACATACAAAACAAAACCAGAAGTGCAGTGTGCATGCATTATGCATGTAAATAATCATGCATCTACATCTACATTCTTTAATAATGCATTATAAAGCAAACATACGTGATATAGAGGGATTTTTCCATCAGCACTTAATGTATATAGTTGTGCATGTCATTCGTATTATCAGTAGTGGTAGTAACAGTACATGTAGTAGTAGTAGTAGTAGGCGGAGGAGGAGTAGTAGGCAGAGTAGTAGTAGTAGTAGTAGTAGTAGTAGTGAGTGGTAGAAGTAGTAGTAGTAGAAGTAGTAGTATTAGTAGTAGTAATGGTGGTGGTGGTAGTGGTGGTGGTGGTGGTGGTCTCAGTATTAAATGTTGTTCAACATAAATAAAAGAAGAAAAGTGAGTATGATTTTGATGTAGTGGTTACACACATAATATCATTATAAATTTGTTATTATTATACCTGTATAACAAAATAATTAAATATACTGTAATTTGTCATTATTATGGTATATCAAATAGAACATGCATTTACATTATATGTCCATCAATTTAAGACTACCGGTATATGTTTGGTTACATCGTATGGTTCATATTTTATGCACCGGTACATATAGGCCCCTGTAATGTATGATGGTTTCTTTCAGGCCAGGTAAATGTATCATTAATAGCAACACAACTATCATGTACTTCATCTGTATAGAAGCAGATGAAGATGCATTTAATATAATACCATAATAATAATAACAATGGTGGCTTCTTTTATAGTGCACATGTCCGTCGCATTGTGACGCTCCTGGCGCTGCCTCGATTATTAACCAGGCTTTTAATAGCAAGGCGGCCATTACGGCGCTCTAGCATTTCAAGGAATTAATTCCTGCCAGGTACAAATTTACTCCTTGCATAAAGGTTTAGGCTGGAGGATGATGTGATGCACTCCAATTCTCGTTGCTATGGAAACTAAAGTGCGCATCGTTATGGAGATGAGAAATTAGTATGAATTTTGGAGCATTACTAATGCACCAGCACATCCCTAGTCATACTTCTCTCTGCATGAGATATGGAATAACATTATCTATAAATCTAATCAAGTGTCATTATATTGTATAAATGCAGTAAAACATGAAAACTGCACTATCTATGTAATTGATGCTAGGTATAGAATAAATGTTCATGTACATGTAAGCTCTTGTTTTTCTTTATTTCAGTTTGTTCTATTTCATGTATATTTCTTTTTGTGTGCTTGTAGATTATAATGATGAACAATGTAGTTTACAACTTAAAGTATCTGTCTCATATGTTTCTGATGCTGAAATAAAGTGTATATATCAAATGAAGTTTTATATTTCATTATCTTGTAAAATTCTTTAAAAGATGCGCAGAATACAACATATTGAACAATAGTCCACTAAGCCCTATCATCCTTGACCAAGAGCGGGATATCCAAGATGGATGCCAGGGAAGTTTAAGACAATGCCAACATC